>JAIPMN010003427.1:0-13342 GCA_020650975.1 Apostichopus californicus | reverse complement strand
TTCAAATGAGTAATATTGAACATTACAGAACATTGGAAATATCAATTTTAGGGGTGGAAAACCTCTATGTTATCATTTCGTGTTGGTTTACTGTGTATTTGCCCATGTAGTAAAACCTCCTTGCTGTGATTAGGTGGAGGTGAAAGGTCAGCTTTGCAGTATGAACTTCAGCCAGGGTTAACTTGCAAACTACTCTTGTGCTGCATATGTAATAATTTAAAGGCAAGTAACCACTGGGAGGGATTTCCTTCTGGTTATTATTTTTGGTTCCTTGATGGAACCTATGCAGTCAGGTTTGTGTGGGTGTGTGTTTGTGACACTTGCTTGGGTCCGAGATAGTTCAACAGAATGATGGATTTCACATACTTGCTATGTAGATGTATTATAGTGAGAAGGTGTGCCCTATTTTTTGCACTGTTTTTTATGCTGACCTTATGAATATTAATGAGGTTATGAGATCAAACAAAAAATCTTTACATTGCAATAACTCTGCAACCTTAAGTAGATTGTAACGAAACTCACTTGGTATACAGTTTTATGGTTAAAGCTGCTACATGTAGGCCTAATTTTTTCTGGGTCCCCAAAATGTCTGAGTCCATTTTTGGGCTGTGTGGGCCCAAATTTTATTTCCATCTCAAATTGCATTTTGGGACACATTCTTTGGGCCCAAATTTGTGGGGCCCAAATTATTTTTGACCATTTGGGTGCAAAATTTTATTGAACCCAATTTTGAGGAGGGGCCAAAATGTTTAGTGCAATTACTCCACAAGCTTAAATCAGATTGTATCCAAACTTGAAATATATTTGTTGGTTACTCGCTGGTACATGTGGGCATAAATATCATAATATTGGTTGATTACAACAACTTCATTTTGGGCTCTTGTGTTTACTTTCAAACAACAAAAGTGTAGTTTGTTATAAGTGACTAGTCAAATTTAGTATCAGTCTAGTGAACTAAAAGTAGCATTTAATGTTATCGGGATGTGTATAGTGCTAATTTAGGCAAATAGCAACTCATCACTTTAGCACAGTAGAATGCACAGTGTGGCTTTCACTATCTGTGACATTGTTGTATACCTACACCTTAAGTCATCAGCTGCCCCAAATTATCTCAGAGCAGCTTTTGAGTTTGGTACTCATTGTTACTCAAAATAATGTCAGATTGAATACTGGTCACCCCAAGACACCCACCCTTCTAGATTATGGTTTGCACTGAATGTTGGTATTTTTAGCAAGAAGTTAGTAAATGAGTTTGACTTGTTCTGGCAGTCACTTTGCATTGTACAGTGAGGTTGACCATGTCCCATTTGAAAGCAAAGTTGAGTATTTTTTTTGGTCTTTTGATGCTTCCTGATCCAGGAAGGAAGATTGTTTATGGATGATGGAGTGGATTGACAGTGCCAGAGCAGGTTGGTAGCCTGTAACCTGTAGGCATTGTTACTGTTAACTCTTGCTGGAAGAGTTTAGAATGACAGAAAGTAATTACATCATAATTGGGTCAATTGGGGTTTGTTTCATATCCTAGAACAAACTTCCTTTAGAAAGCATAGCTTATAATACATATTAAAGACTAAACTAGGTAAATCACAGTAGACATATTGAAGCTGTCAGAAAAGTTTTGGGACTAGTGTGGAAGGACCATAATAGTAAACACAGGTCAACTGATACTTAAATAAACAACACCCAACAACAAATTTTGTGTCAATGCATCTTGAGTATGATTTTGTGTTCAATTCTTATCTGTGTCTTATCACATACTGTTTTACTGTACATAGTAGATTACCAACTCCCACTCACTCGACCCACTTATCCCCTCCACATTCATCCCACTTATCCCACTTATCATTCTTCCACAGTTACCCCCTTACTTATCCCCCCACCCCCACTAACATTCCCCCTTACCTATCCCATCTGCTTTACTTAAATGTTTGTCTTATCAATGTAAAACATTGTAGTGCTGATGTGATATCAAAGTCAAGGAATTAGAAAGATCTTGTGTTGGAATTTCAGTATATGTACATGGAACATCATACGAAAAGCTGTCTCTTGGTGGGACTGAAATTTGACTGTATGACAAAGGTCTTCCAAGGTACCTTTAAATTCCATTCCTTTTTCATTTAGGGAAAAAAGTTAAAGCCAATCTAGATATTATTTATGGTGGATTTTGCTGCACCTTTTTCATATAAGTGTTTGCTTTGAAGTATTGTATCCCTTTGACCCAGTAACATTAATATGACTTCTTGAACAGCCACCTTTCTGGCATGATTTAGGGACAGAAAGGGGCCAGGAACAGGGTCATGCATGGAGGATATCAATTTCAGAGGGGTGGCACACCAAAGTCTAATATATCATACTTACAGTTACTGTACGTCTCTGTTACCAATAATGGAAGACTCTCATGATACTGTTGCATCAGTAGGGTCGACCCTATACGTTTACATTCAAGCCAAGGATGTCAAATCTTTCTTTGTAAACATGAGCATGCAATTTTGAATGGCTGTTAAATGATTGAAGATGTAAATGATGACAGATTGTCATTTGTGAGCAAGATGTAGGGATGTGATCCATTCTAAAAAAAAAAACCCCAACCTGTCACACCAATGTCCGGGCTGCTTTATAATAACACTTATATGATACACTAGGCACACTCGTGGTATTGAAACACCTTCTCTAACTGTATTTCCCCAAATGGAAAGAAAGAGAAAAACAACACTTATAAGAGATCCTACTCCCTAAATACCTTTACCTTATCCTTGCACCGCTCCCTTACCCTTCTATACCCCCTTTAATACCTGTTCAATATCTAGTACTGGTTCAGACTGTTGTAGGTAATTTTACATGTATGGTGTATTGCATGTCCATCCAAATAACTTACTGTACTGTTACATGAAGGATAAATTTTAAATGGTCAGTCTGAGATGACCAAATTGCTGTTTGGAAAACCAAAATCGGCTTTGGAGGTAGTCTAACAGGAGACTAGACTAGTTGTTGACATCAAATGTACATTGCATTGTAAAACTCTCAATTAGGTAAAATGATAAGTTTTTTATATACTTTACTCCTCACTGGCCTTTTTTCCCCACAACCTACCTAAGTGAGTTAGTAACCTATAGTAATTCTGTATGACCAGTCACTTCCCGTGGAAGCACCTAATGATTCTACCAATACCAAAGTGTCTGTAAGTGTTTTTTGCAGACCTCAGGATTTTCCTTTGGATTTGCCCTTGTTTGATAGCAAATTGGACCTTTGTCGTGTTCACCAAGCGGTTTAACAGATGTAGTCAGTGTGGCCAGCAGTTTCATACTATAAGTATCCTTTTGATTTAGAAGGCTCTTTGTGCGGGAGTTTAGGCCCCTGGTTTTTCCCACGTTTTCAAGGCTACAAAGCTGGTGTTCTATTCACCAAACCTACACATCACTCCTAGTCTCCTACAGTGCAAATATTGGTCATTGTTATTTTTTTTATAAAAAAATCATCCTTAAAAATTTGTCATGACGTGGGATATATATTCATTTAAATAAGTCAAAGTTAGACAAACGCTCACAAGTATACTTCAGAAAGATATTTTATAAACCAGTGTCCCCGATCCACCATATCACACACATACATGATACATGTGCTTGAATCTAATACAAATTACTGTGCTGTACGACTGTACTTGCATGAGTAAACCTTAGTTTATTATATGATCTAGTTAATCTGAACAGTCTATGAATAATTCCAAGTACAGCCCCACCTATTGCAGTGATTGTTAATCTGTACGGTCTTAACTTTGTCCAAGAAGCCAGCTCTGCCAGTAAACAGGAATCATCTTTCTCCAGTGTATCCTATTACAGTGCGTTTCCTGTCTGGGACCATCAGCAAGGGACATCCTTTCCATACTAACTGTATCTTAAGATTATATCCCTGACATATCAATTTACAATGCTTTATATACATAGTTAATTGTAGTGTTATTATATATATATATTTTAATGATAGAAACTCTTGAAAAGATTTCTTTTTATATGTAAGATTCTTACTTTACTTGGTAAAGGAGTCTATAGTCAGAAAAAGAGGTACATGCCATCTGCCTAGCTGCTGATGAAAGGCTATTTATCACTTTTGGTGACAAATGACAATATGTGTTTTATATAAATTTTGCAAAAGATCTCTTCTTCAATAACTGTAAATGAAATTGTTTGGTACAGTAGCCTAAGCCTACCATTATGATCTGCAGTCAAAGACTGCAGCTTGTTCATTTCAACAGAACTAGATGGGGTCAATATGATAGCACCCTCTTCTCATATTGTGTGTCTACAGAGCCCCATTGTTTACAGATCTAATTCTGCACCTCGACACAAGATTTAGCCAGGGACCCAATGTCTTCAAAGTTTTTGAGGGAAGCAAACTCCAAACACAAACACTCACAACATCTCCTCCCCTCCCCTGCATTCCCCATCCCCACATTCCACATCCCTGTAATTCCCACTCCCCACAGATTGATAATGCTCTGAGTGTTGCCAATTAATTACTTTTCTTCATTTATACTGTGACCAAGAAGGCAGTGCACTACACTATGTGCTGACAAGGTGGCAGCTTTCATGTGCACAGCAGAGTGAAACTTAACATTCAGAATAAACCACACAGGTCTACTGTAGGCACCCTTAATTATTCTGACATTATTAAATATGTCTCCTGACTCACAAAGTCTCAGAAAAAGTAACTTGAGAGTTAATTATATCATGAAACAATTAATAAATAAGTATGAAGTTGGATGTGGACTGTATCAAATCTTTTCCCAAAAAACTGAGCAGTCACAGCAAATCCTTGCCATTCCAGCCCATACATGTATGATATTAACGTTTGAGTTTTTTTTAGTAGGTTAAATGGGTTATGAATCAACATAGTGATTTATATTATGAGGGATAAAATGGCTGTGTAGTAATTAAACTAATTTTCTAACCCCTACAAGAAGGATTTCTTTGATATGGAAATTCTTTCACAGACAAATTGCCTTCACTACTCATATTTTTAGTCTTATTTTACAAGTGTATGTTCAGACAGTAGCATTCATCTTACAGTGTAGTTTATTACTATTGTCTCTTAAAATCATGTTATCCAAATTCATGTGCTCATCCCTACAAATAGCGAATTTACATTTTCTCCGCTCGCTGACGTACGACCAGTTGTCGTCGGTTGCCATGGGCAAGGTGGTATTAAAATTCATTGCGATGGCAAGTTGTTCTGTCTTTTTGTCTGTGATGGATGGATCTGCCTCACAAAGGCGTAAGTTAGTTACTCTTCGTCCCTCTTCCACGGGTTAAACCCGTACTGAAACGGATTGCTCAGATGGGGATAAGATGCATAATAACGCTGTGGAGGTTTTAGTTTGGTAAATTATTCGAAATCGGAAAGTTTCTCAATTAAGATTTTAATTGGTAATTTAGTCGCTGTGAGTCTGACTAAAGTCGTTCTTCTAAAGGATCTAAACATAAAAAGTGTATATATGTATTGATGCTGTTTTCCTTTGAGGTTTGAAGCTGTTTATCTTTCAGTTAAATAGGTAATTGTTTTCATAATTTGTGTGCGTCACCATGGTGATGTTCTCCTAGATCTACTGCTTCAAGCATTGATATATCTATGTATAAATATACAAATGTCCTTGGGTCCAGTAAAACCAAATTTTGCATTTCTCTAAGACAATTTGACAAATAGTTGAAATGTTGAATTACTTACTAGTAAAAGAATTTTCTGTGAGATGGACTAATGTTGATGTGTCAATGTGATATTTGGTGTGTGTTTCTTTTTTTTGTCCCAGTGAGTTAGGGAGATGAAATGTTTGTTACTGACAACGTCCGGATTTTATTCCTAGTAGATTGAGTGGAACATAAATTGAAATGCTCTTTACATTAAAATTAGTAATATTTATTTTGTCAGAAGAAGACTCTTATATTTTCAAAGTTATCACAGTCACAAGAAACTTTAAACTGATAAATATGCTGAGAGTTATGCAAGGAATATGTAATCAGAAAAAAAACATGCAAAATTCAAACCTTGAAAGGGATGTCCTGTACAAAGAATTTACTTCACAGTCATTTCTGTAGAGATTCAGAATCATGCAAATTCTGATAAAAATAGCGGGTGTACCCCATCTTGAGAATGGTAGATTTAGAAGCAAGAGGAAGTGTGCTGTGATCTGTTAGGGGGTGCATAGTAGGGTGTACCCCATCTTGAGAATGGTAGATTCGGAAGCAAGAGGAAGTGTGCTGTGATAGTAGGGTGTACCCCATCTTGAGAATGGTAGATTCGGCACCAAGAGGAAGTGTGCTGTGATCTGTTAGTGGGGTACATAGTAGGGTGTACCCCATCTTGAGAATGGTAGATTCGGCAGCAAGAGGAAGTGTGCTGTGATCTGTTAGGGGGTGCATAGTAGGGTGTACCCCATCTTGAGAATGGTAGATTCGGCAGCAAGAGTAAGTGTGCTGTGATCTTTTAGTGGGTGCTTAATAGGGCATTGCTATTAAACATCACCAATTTACTGGGTAGATTGGAGTGCTTATGTTGTTTTGAGATAGGTAAGCACTTGTCGTGTATAAATTTACCCAAACCAGACAAGTTGTTGTGGTTTTGTTAAATTCTGGAAATGAATTTGCATCAACTGTGATGTTGTCTGATTGGAGACTACTTTGGGTAACTTTGATGAGACTTCTTTCATTGCACTGATTAATAACATGATGGATCTGACTTTGAAAGGATTTGGAATGGACTGGCCTATAGTCAAAAAAGACTGGAGGGGGCAGTGGGGAGGGAGGGTAAAGAGAGGGGCAGGGACACTGCCATGCATGAAATAATCAGAGGCAGTGGTATTAAGGTCCTTGCATGGTGTTATATAGGTAGAAATGCCTGTATTCTGCAGGGTGTTAGTGTTTGGTTTGCATAATTTTGTTCCTTGTTCAAAAACAAGTCACATACTGTACCACCACCACCACCACCAAAACATTGCTGGATTGATCTGAAACTGAAACAGTAAACAGGAGAGGTAGATATTATAATAAAGTTCATTGTCTCTGCTTACTTTTCTAAGGGGAATGTTAAGGTAACTGAGGACCTGTTTTCACACCTGTTTCTGTTTTGTGGACTTGACAAACACATATATGTTCTCAGTACTTTTCATATCAGTTTTGTAAAGCTTATTCCTCAGAGACAATGATGCTGATCAGAGCCTGTACTATATAGTGACAAAAAAACTAACATTGTCCTTCCTGCACCAAAATGAGTGCAAAGCTTCACATATCAAAAACACACATTTTAAGCATAGTTTAACAGTTTAAGCACAGTTTTTAACAGTTTTGGAATATATTTGCTAATTGTTATTCACGATTTTGTGGTGTCATGTACCTTGCAAACGTTTTAGGGGTTACATACTGTAGACTTATCAAGACCAGGCTTGAGTACTTTTTGGTACCATCAAGTAATGAATGTCTTCCTTTCATTGTATTGTCACCAGTATATTCTGGTTTCTTGGAAAGACACTAGTCCATGTTTGGACTTTAAACATGCTGTTGACAAAGCAAAGAGTCTTCATAAACATAACAAACCATGACAATTTGGATGACTGATGTCTTGTGACTGTGATTGTTGGATGTGACTGTGGTGGAAAATTGCTTAAAAGGGAGGCGAGACAATTCTTTGAAGTGGTTCTCCATAATGGTAAAGGGTGCCATGTAAGTCTCCTAAATGCCTTAAAGGGGTTTAATCCTCTTGCTGTTCAGTCTAAGAAGCAGACGATTGGTACATTTACTTTGGTTTTTCATTCCTTGCTGGAGGCAAAATGAAGCTATGATGTGTGGGTGTGGGTGTCTCTGTATGTGACACTTGCTTATAAACACAGTGACTCAAAAAGTTAATGGTGGATTAACTTCATGCTTGGTATGTGGATCTGTGTTATTGAATGCAAGGACACTATTCTTGTCTATGAAGTTCAATGGTCATTTGGGGTCAGTAGAGGTAAAAGTCTGAACACTTTGCGAACACATACCTCAAAAAGTACATCTTGGTTGAATTTCATATAAGGTATGCAGATTCAGCTTGTTGAATGCAAGAAATTGGTGGAGGTCAAAGGTCATTTGCTGTCAACATGTAAATGATAGTCTGAAAATATTGTTGACACAGATACACAATAAGTACATCTTTCTTGAACTACATGTACCAAGTTAGCTCCAGCGTGGTGAGTGCAAGAATCCTATTGAAGTTGTTAGAGGTCAAAGGTCACATGAGGTCAACAGGCATCAGACTGAAAACATTTGAAACATGAAAACTTCAATATTAAAGCATTAATCTGTGAATTCTTCAATGCTATGATTTTCGTTTGGTGAGCATAGTTTGTCAAATTCAGTTCAGTTTAATTCTGTGAAGGGGCTCTATAGGTCTTCAATGAAACATACCTGTCATCCAGGTTATGAAATCTGCTTAAGAGTTCATACTCTTGCTTTAAACGTGCACTTAATCCTCCTCTGAGGGTTTCTCCCTCTGAGCTCCAAGAGGTCAACAGGTTATCTCTTAAATGGATCAAACTGGCTCAAGAGGTGAAAACTGTTGTCTCAGAAAAATTCAAAGAATAACAAACATTAGCGTTGATCCTGGGGAGGGTGAATGAGGGCGCAATGCTAAAATGTTACCATTATTACTGGGTGAGGTAGATGTTGTAATTGTTTCAGTCGAGACAGGTTCTGTGAGTATCAGTGCTATACCCAAACCAGGGAGTTCAGTGGGGTTGACCGTTTTAACTTCAAGAAACATTTAATCTCGAGCATCTCCTCCACAATTAGTAGGATTCTAGTTTTAATGGTCAACTGATTTTAGAGTGTCAATGAAATGCTTGTTGAATTTTGAGCATGGAAGACCATTATCTGACTTCTAGCATTTCGGGGTCAAGTTTGATGAGGTCAAAGTTCACTTGAGTTCAACAGAAGTCAGAAAACCTATACACTTGTTACTCACTCACAGAGTGACTCAAGCTTGGAGGAAGTTCATACTTTGTGTATGGATGCCATTTGGTAAGTGAAAGAATCTTATTGAAATTGGTGGAGGTCAAAGATCATTTGTGGTCAGCATAGGTCTAAGTCTGAATTAAATTTACTGCAAGAGTAAGGCATGGACAAAAATTGTACATTGTATGTGCCATGTGGGCCCACCTTACTGAGTATAAGAAACCATTGTTTTTGTTTTCTGTGGAACTAAAGTCAACAGTTCGGCCAGGTCGCCAGGAGCCTGAAAATATTGTTGTCTAAGGTCAACAGAGGTCAAACCTAATAAATTACCTCCAAATGCATAGCTTTGATAAACTTTATATTAGCATCTGTATGAAACCATCATGAATTAAATGAACATGTTGTTTGTATGAAGGTCAAGGGACACACCACGGTGTCACCGGAGGCTTAAATCTTACCAGGTGTTAATATGTTGTTTGTATGGAGGTCAAAGGACACTCAGTGTCACCGGAGATGTAAATCTTACCAGGTGGTTAATATGTTGTTTGTATGGAGGTCAAGGGACAAACGATGTCACCAGAGGTCTAAATCTTACCAGGTGGTAAATATGATGATTTGAAAAGTAAAGGTCCTTTGTGCTACTTGTTAATCTTATATTAAAGATGGTTGCAGTATTACAGTAAATGTTTCTAAATGTACAATTTGGAATCACTAAGCCTCTTGGCCTTCTGGTTCATTATTTGTTTCACATGCAGGTTCTTTTGTTGTAAGCACTTTGCAATGATAATGATGAGAGGCGCCAATTTTGTTATTATTTATGAATTTGATATCGCTTATGATATTGATTGTGATGTCCATATTGATTTCAACGGTCATAAAAGCTAAGGTTGTATGCGCCTTACAGTGCAGTTGAACTCAGTTAAAATGCCTGTGAGTTTGGAAAGTCTGGTTACCACCCTAGTTTCCTATTTTGGTAGTCTGAGAATTCTTCTGAGTGAGGTCAATACATCTCAAGAAAGGAGGATCTTGTGGGTGGTCAGCAAATATTTTGAATACAAGCAATGTTGCTTTTTTAATGAAAACAGAGAAAACACACCCGGATTTCCCCCTAGCAAAAGAAAATTGATCTGTATTTTCTTCAAATAAATAAATAAACAAAAATTGTCCCTGTAATATTAAAATTTGAGTTATGTTATAAAGACCTCTTATTTTGGTATTTGTATTAGCATGCAAGTATTATGAGAAGGAGAAACATGTTGTTATAATGCTTAAGTTGTAACATATTTTTATCCATCCTCAACTAATGGTTACAGTAGGGCTAATTAAGGGTATAACATTAGCAACTATATGAAAAAATTTGCATACTGTAGAAGTCAAAGGTCATTTGGAATTTTACAGAAGTCTGAAATTCTGAAACTTTGTAGACAAAATAACCCCAATAATCAAGCTGGGATGAATTTCAGATTTTGTAACTTCAGTAGATCCAGCTTAATGAGTGAAAAATATGGGCATTTTGTGAATGTCAAAGGTCGTTTGAGGTCACTGCATGCAACCAGTGGGCTGATGAAACATATTGATACTCTTGAGGTGGGTGACTTACAGCACAGTTAACCCACTCTGAGCATCAAGGGGTCAAACAGGTGATATCAAATGTTGTCAAAGTTGTCCTTATTCTCTGGTATAGTAGGTGGTTTTTGGTTTTCGGCAGTAAGTTGCCACAATATCACATTTGTGAATAAATAATGCTGTAGCTTACATTCATTAATAACAATTGTTACATGGATTTGTGGCAGAGCTGATTTGTTTGCTCAAGTACTGTAGGTATAGTAAATGTGTTCGTACAGTGTCTATGTGACTTTATTCATCATATATATAGTAGGAAGACAGCATTCTCTCTGGATGTTGCAATATTTAGGCATTAAAAATTGTAAATAATGTAATAATAAAAATAACAATAGAAACATTTATATAGTGCTTTACATCAAAGAATATCTCAAAGCACTTTACATGGACTAAAATCTGTATCAATCAGTTTCTAATTGGTTGATGCCCACAAATGACTATTATAATGTTTTGGTTTAGCTAGTTAGAAATCTCTGATCTATATGCTTCTCACTTAATTCTTGGACAAATTTTATCTCAACTTGCTCAGGTATTTGAGTGGAAAATTTTTTGTTCAAGGAATCACTTTCAGCCTTCTGGCTGGCTCTCTGGTAATACCAAGAAATGACCCTGTTAGTCTGTATATTAGTTCAGCCAACCTGATTATGTTTGTGATAGGGAGGGTTAGATAAACTATGCAGGTGATTTGAGTGTTTTTAGCTGCTTCCTGTCAAACGCTGAACAGGATATGATGTGATATATCAATTGGGCATATAAAGTAAGCACATGAAGTGACGACACTTGAGGTACCTTGCTCTGTCAGTGGGTCAGACTTGTATAACATGCACTGTACAGTTTTTGCATTGTGATCATGTACTGTAGCTAAATTGCAGCACCATTTTAAAAGCCTTGTGACATTTGCACAGAAGGACGCTCATCAATCTAACTAAAGACATGTATAGATTTTGAAAATGGTTTGGTTTGAGCTACGTGTCACTAGTTTGTGTCCCACAAAAATGTCTTACTGTTTTATTTTTAAATACCTAACGTTTACTCCAAATTTTGATGTTCAAGTAACAGTATGATTTACTGCAAGTCTCTCTTACATGTCTCCACTCTAATATTGCACTTTCTCATCTACGTAGCCTATTGAGTGGTGACATTTTAGCACTGCGCCCCCAGTTGAGTCTCTTTCAAGTCAATGCCCAATGCCTCTCTCGTATTTACAATTTGCGAAGAACATTGCGTTACCGTAGGAGTGAAATACAGTATGGTACTACCAGATTCAGAAAAATTCAACTCAAATTACAGCCATTTATTACCCTTGAGATGTTGTTGTACGTTATTGTGTGACAGGATAGGTCTTTTCTAGAGGGCTAAGAATGTGAAAAACTATATGATTGATATCCAAATGTTCAGACAATCCTCAAAAACATCTTTAATTATAATAGTTTTGCACTTTCTGTAGTGGTGTGATTTACTTTGTTCCTCTCTTATCTGTCTCCAATCAATTCCTATCTGTCTTAACTAAATTAATAGGATTCTAACATTGGACGTTTCCTTACAACAGGAAGCATAAAGTGGGCAGTGCCCCAGAGGTAAGGGTGTATATACCATTTAGATACATTAGACCTGTAGTAACCTGCAAATGTAGAACCAGAGACAGGTAAGTATCATTGCTCGTAAATCCCCAAACCAGCAAATTTTGGGGGGATGTCATATTCATCATATTGATTAAATATTTGATCATTTCTTTTCATTTCATGAGACTGATACAGTTTCAACAATGCACAGGCCTGTCATTTCTCTTATACAGTACCTGTAAGAGTAATGTCAGATAGTTTATTGTTGAATGACATCCTGATAGTCCAGAAGAGGAGGGAAGGAGATACAGGAGAGGGGGGAGGAGGGGTGGGAGAGGAGGGGAAGGTGGTGAGGAACAGTGGAGGAGGAGGGGTATGGGAGGGGAGGAGGAGGGGTGTGGAAGAGGAGGAGGGAAAGAGATGTGGAAGAGGGGGAGGGGAGGAGGAGGGGGTGGGAGAGGAGGGGAAGGAGGTGAGGGAGAGTGGAAGAGGAGGGGCGTGGGAGAGGAGGAGGGGAAGGAGGTGAAGGAGAGGGGAGGAGGAGGGGTGGGAGGGGAGGAGGGATGGCGATTTGGAAGAGGGGGAGGAGGAGGCAGATGGGGAGAGGGGGAGGAGGAAAGGGATGAGGGAGATTGGGAGGTGGAGGGTAGTTGAGGGAGGAGATGGGACGAGGAGGGAAGGAGATAGTGTAAGATTTGAGGTGATATTACTGTGTAGTGTGTATCTTAATATCTTTCTACCTTGCCTCTTTGGAGTACTTGAGCAGTATCTTGGAAACAGAGAAGTCCTGTGAGGATGGTATTGGGAATTGATAATGTTAGTAGAAAGAGGAGAAGAAGGATCTAGGTAACAGAGGGGGGTGGGGGGGGGGGTGAGCAGAAAAGGATGTACAGTATAGTGATGAATTTCACCAACTTGAAGGTTTGGATCTATAGGTGAGATCTGTATTCTGTAAACTACATATGAGCCTAAGGTCCTGAGCTAATAGTTCTATCATCAATTGAAGTGTAGCTATGGAGTTACTCCCATCGGAGTTGGTATACAAGAACAGAAAAAATCCAATTGAACCATTTTCATTGCAAATGATTTTTCAGCAGAAAGAATTGACACTGATTCTATGTTTTATTTCTCAGAGTCCTTTGCCAGTGTTCTCTTGATATAGGGAAATATTTAGTGTGATTTCCA
>JAIPMN010003426.1:12327-57861 GCA_020650975.1 Apostichopus californicus | reverse complement strand
ATATATATAAGGTAATATATTGTATCTTCATACAGACATCACCATCCAAGTACTACTTGGAGGACCTTTGTGCTATAAATTTGATTTGATTTCATTCAATAGTAACTCCACTCCTGAGACTTAACAGTTAGCATCAACACTGTAAGGTTATGTCCTTCTAGCTACGTCCAGTCTTTAGTGGATATATTATTGCCATTCCTGTGATATTTGAATTATGTATAAATCTAAGAGGATCTTGAGGGTGACACACATATCACTTTACATTTGGAGGGTGTTAATCCTACACCTGAAATGCACAGTTTTCCCACACATGGTTGATGAAGCATGACCTAGGGTGGAGGTGTTTGTTTTAATATGCATTAATTACCCGATACAGTTCCTTAATGACAGTCACATCATGTGCAAGAGGAGTATTATATCTTAATACATATTGTTTCAGACATATTTAGAGCAGCAAATGAAGGTGTGCAATAATGGAAAGTAGGTTACATATTATACAACGAGGGGCCAAAAGAAGGTTACACACCTTTTAATACATAAAGATACATCAAATCATTAATGGAACAAAATTCATAATTTTAGTCTCTATTTGTAATCAATAGACTTTTGGTTACAACCTTGTGTAGTTAATGAAGTATTTGTAGAGCAATATTACTACATAAAATGATTAATATTCTGTCTTAGCTACTGGTTGACTTTTCTTTGCCGAGAGTATATTCCTAAATTAGTTTTGTATATTCATAAATTAAATAAATCAAGGCTACATCATAAAGTGTCAGTAGTATTAATTAGCATTAGAATTAAACTATTTTGTAACAATGCGGTAAGTGAACTTTGGCAACCTGCCAAAATGGCTACATTCATTGTGCCACTATACATGAGAACACTAAGCTAAATGGTGTGGTTACATGGTAAAACACAAAGACACACCTATAATGTACAAATAGCTCTTACGTTTGTTATGAAAGTCAAGAACTAGCTAATATTCTATTCTTGTATTAGTTTGGTGTACATACTAGTCTTTCATGTTTTATGGCATGTCATTTATTGTACGTTATCTTAAAAAGAAATGGTTTAAAACTATGAATTATTTTACTATTGTTCGATTTATTTTAAAAACTTAAAATGAAAAATAAAAACAATTATTTTAATTATTATTATTACTATTATTGTTTTATTAGAAAAGTTTGTTTTACAAATTTGAGCTTATTAAGATTTGCTCCAATAGCATACCCAGAATAAACTTGTTCTCAATGAAAAGGTCTATTTAACCTGATCTGTTATCTATTAATGTTATTATCTCACATTTGATTAATTTGAACAGTAGAGCTAACTAGAATTCAATCCAAAACCAGTTCCCAACACTAACAGTAATATTCAGATCAGTGATACTACTATAAGAAAATTACGAGAATCACTTAGTAAAATATTGTACGTTTACTCGATTACAGTGTTGTACGGTCTTCTTTTGTATTTTTGGTCTCATCTATATCACTATGTATATTGGTATCTCTATCACTGCGTATCTTAACTCTAACGAACTCACACCCTGCCTTAAAGCTATGAGATTTTATAGTGTCCAGTATTAAAACATTTCTTGACCAATCCCAAGAGCTTTTAACTTGCGTAAAAAAAACACTAATCCACATCAAAGAAGGCTCTATAGCTTTAAGCAATTTGTGATTCATAAAGTCACTTGATCATGAAGAATATGGGTGAAAGTGATAAAAATCTTCCCAAAATAAGCAGAAATTTCTTTGTTCTCCACCACAGTCAGCTCTTAAAGTTAATTAACCACACGTACTTCTCGGCTATCATCATAAGTAGAACAACTGTTAGAGATTCATTGAACTTTTCGGCAGACCTTCTGGTCGTCTCCAAACACCTCTTTTTGAGGTGAAATATCACATAAGAGTGCCCACTACTGGATGGCACTAGTAAGACCCCATGAGACGAAAAATAAAGCCTACAGCCAGCAAATATGAGTAAACCATCAACTTCGCTACTTTAACAGACAAGATACCTCATTTCACGCATTATCCCTTCACCTTCGTTACTCTTTATATCGCTTGCGCTTGACTGACACAGCTGTGTGAACAATAACAGAAAATCTATTTGCATAATAATGCCCGGAGCATTGTGGCCATATTCAGACTGTAAATTGTGGCTAAGTGGATTACTCGACCCTGTGGGGGTATATTTCGAGCATCCAGTGTTTTTGTCTCGCACGAGGTACATGTCCTTTTGTTGCTTTCTATTCCGAGGAATCCCGGACTTATTTCTCGGCGTATCTAGTCAACTTCGTTAATCTGACATTATTGCAGAGAAGCTAAATGAGTGGTTACAAGACCTCGTTTGGGGGGAGGAAACTGGCGTATTTGTAAACCAAACAAACTTTAGCGGTATTTAAGATTTCTATCCTGCGAGCCTGAAAATTTCATTAATGGATTGTTATGGGTTAGAAATTGGAAAGAAATTCCAATCGAGTTAGTCATCGAAAGCTCCAGAACGTACCATACAAAGAACAGACAAGACAAGACGGAAAGTAGCGGCAATAATATTACTGAGAGCAATGAATTTCAAATTAATTAAAAATTCTAATCCAATTGTGGCTGATAGATGGAGTGATCAAGTAATGAGGGATACCTGAGTCAAGTAATGAAGTGGGTCATTAGGGAGCAGGGAACCTATGCTCTTTGTCTGCCAGTTGGGGAACCAACTTCTGTAAAAAAAAATCGACCATTTTTTTGCAGCGGAATGTCTACATCGGGGTTCGTTGCATAAACCTCAGAATAATGGGTGATATGATAAACTTCTGTTTGACCAGAGAGAGCATGATCATGCTTAACTGTTTGCTTTTGTTAGTCTTGAAGTTTAAAACAGAAAAGTCAAGGTACAGGAAGTTAAAGGAACCACACAGATTAGTCCAGGTACCATCTGACCCTTGACCTTAATATTCACTTCATTTGTGAAATAAATACTTAGTTACAAAAGATGTTTCGGTTAATTGAATAAATTTTGCTTTTTTGAGAGAGAAAGCAAAAATTAAAGATACAGCATAAAATATCATCCTTTATAGCTTCAAAAATCTTAGATAGTGTCGAAAAGGAATCACGCATGTACGATAAATTATCTTTATGAAAAGCAAAAAAAAACAAAAGTTTGAACCAGAACAAACCCTATTCCCTAGTTACCAGAATGTCTGATAAACCCCTTCATGGCTACTATGTAAGTGATAGCTGAATACTTAATTCTTTAGTAATCTTTGATGGTAAGTATCACTATTGAAAAGTTATTGCACCTAAAATGTCAAGGAACTTGATGACTGTTAAAAGCAGTTTAACATTTATGTGATATTTGGTAATTTATAAGCCACCCACCCCCAAAGCAGTCTGTTCATTCACCAGTAATGGACTGCATTGAATATAGTGCACTTACTTCCTAAGTTATTACATAAGGAATTCAGGGACCTACTTCTTACATTGGCAAATTTCAAGCAATTCATACTTATTCTTGCCGTAAATGTCAAACGGAAATCATGTTCGGTTTGAAATCTCTTGGTGGTTCGGCAGCAGGTGGTTGATTTTCAAAGCTGGTATATTTAGCAGCTTCTGCAAAGCCCTTGTGGTTTGCAAGATTGTCAAATAACACAAGTTTGTTCCCTTCCTACTTCAGAAAATGCTTGTAGATCTTTGAAACCTGGTAAACTTTAAGAGACTCAGTTTGAAGCTGGAACGATCCTTTCAGGAGAATATATTCCTTTTATTGTAAGGATTCTTTATTGCACTGAATAAAATTAAGTATGAAACTAAGCATCGTAATAAGTGAGAGATAAGTTCTTGTTTGATTGATAACTCTCATTCGGTGCTTACTCTAGATTTAAAAACAAACTTCAATTCTGTGTCCCATTTTTCAATTCAGCTTTAAATGAACCCAAGTCTGTTCCAAAGACACAAATTGAATATTATAACATGAACTAGTGTATCTTATCCCTATACGAAAGGCAGGTAGGATTGGCATTTATTAACTATTTTGGCATTGCTATTGAGAAAGATTCTTACATTCTGATTTGAACTTCTCATTTAGATCCTGCTACCAGAACGGAACTGATCACAAGAGGAGAAGAAGCAGAAGAAGAAGAAGAAGGAGAAAACAAAGAAGAAGAAACTAGAAGAGATGGCAAGATGGAGGAGGAGGCAAAAATGGCAGAAAGTGTTATTTTTAACGTTATTTTCTTCTGTACTATGTGGGTGAGCAGAACAGAAAAAACAAAGCTCTCTAACTGAATGCTTGCTCATTTGTGAATACTGGCAAACAGACCGAGCTAACATGGCCTACAGGTGTAGTCTTGAATGTTGTCCACCCTCTTGACTCATGTTAAAGGGTGTGAAGACTTGCGCAAAAAGAAACGTCTAATGCCGGTAATCTGACCTAGTTTCGAATGAGGTGTAACAGAAGTGTTAGACACCACCATTGACCCCAGAAAATACGCACACAGCTTGCTACCTTCGGTAATTAGACACTAGTGTACAGTCAGTACATACAGCTGCGGTCAATACCCGCAGCAGAGTGTATAAACGATACAGCGATGGACATCTCAGGTCCAGCTAAAGATAACAAGGTATCATGTTTCATTACTGTCTGCATTTTGTTGCACACAAACAAAACGTTACTTGCAAGCAACAGAAAGTTAACTTTTGCAGATGGCAGCATGCGGTTTGGGGCGAGTCTTCAATGCCTTTAAGGCTGGAGAATAATTTCAAAAACCCAAATGATGCGGTCAGTCCATATATAAACATCACCGCTTGCAATCTTGGACAACAGGCTAGATGGTTTACTTACAAAAGCTTGACGAGAACACATACTTTACTGATCTGAATGCCAAAACTAAATCAAACACATAAATTGTAGTAATTGCCTATACTGACTGTGAAATTACCCCATCAAAGCATTTAACCTTAGCAACAAACAAAGTTAATTGGCTGCAATTCTAAGGTTGCCGAGGATAACTCTCTGCAAAAGGAATTCAATGAAATCAAATTATTTGAGCAATAGCAATTATCCAATCTAGCTTGATCACAACTTTTAAGTTTGAAATATCTTTCTACAGTAATTTAAACCTTGTCGAGAGGATAAAAGATCGCAGGCAGTGTTTTGATTGTAAGTATAATGCATTGCAAATACTTTATAGTTTGAGTTGATTGTTTAGTAGAAATGATATACTTCTCTGAATTAAACCCATTGTACTTTTGGGTAACCATCACAAACAATCCAAATACAAATTATAAATTTTTTTGTAATTTTTTTTGTAAAATTCACATTTTACATTTACATTACATAAATTCCTATCAGGACATTGGCACAAGATGCAGATCATTTTGCATGGAGGAGAAGGGGGGGGGGAAGGGGAGGTGGTGTAAGGGTAGGAAAGGAGGGGGTATATACTAATTGATTGGACATTTTGAATCCAACAAGATTTGTTTGATATACAGTGGTATTTGAAATTGTCTGAATGTTTTCCATCGGTCGGAGTATTCCATCAATTCGTTTCAAAAAATGACAACAAACGAATATGTCAGCCTGGGGTATTGATGTAAATAGATGCCACTTAATGTACTGTTCTGTTCATTAAATATGCACTTACACCTCCAAAGTGTTTCTTCATCAAAACCGCATCCCAAGGACTAAGAATTATTTTTAGGTGATGACGTGATGTGATCTCAGTTAACAATCAATTCAACTCCATCTTTTTGTCCTCTGGCTTCTCCTGAGGTGTTACTAATATTCTTTAAACCAGGAAGCTGCTACTCTATCAGTGCCCTGCTTAAACATTGGAATCAATCGTGTCTACAACCTTTGACCCATTGCAATACCTGAAGCCAAGTCTGAAAGCCCTACACCCATAGATGAATATAGTCTTGCGATCATCAATCTACTTAAGGAATCTGATTTGTAAAAAACAAATGAAGAAGAACTTTTGTCAAAACTTCATCAGCAACAGAGATTGTTGATGGCCAGTTTAGTACATGCATGTGTGAACAGTGCACATATTCAGACACATTTTTATTAAGAGCTGTGACTGAATATCTTCTGATATCGAGAGTCCAAAAGGACAAAGAAGAAGACATTACCAAACATGTGCTACATGCAAAACAGAACATGAATTCTCAATCGCAATGCTTTGACAACTGCAAACAACTTGTTGTCAAGTTTTGTGAGAGTTGAATTCTGTTGTCTCGGATGCTTTCATCGGTTAGGTCGCTAAACAGGGAAATGGTTACTAGACCAATTAGAGACTAATGGACCACACTGATCTGTATTGAATTCATAATGTACAAATCAATTCCTCATTAGATTGTTCAATCCTGCTACAACCCTGCAGCTTACTTCCCTTTGTTCAGATGTTATTGTTAGGATGAACTGGTTAGGCTAGTAGTGGTCCAATCTGCCATTGTTAATTTTGGGGGGTTTGGTGACAGGGTTATTTGAGAGTATATTAATGGTGAGCAGATAATTGAGTGGTGACAGAAAGGGGACGAGATGTCACGACAGGGGGTCCCATTACAGAGGTTAAAAGATGGTCCACTTGTTACATGTGTAGCAAGTTATGCATCAATTGTATACTACATCAAGGAAGGCTTTGATTGAGATCATATACCCATATCACTGGGATACTTGCATGGGCATAGGGAAGCACTTTATTGTTAAATCACCAATGCTGAATAATCACTTCAATAAAAGCTGTCATGGTTGTTTCAAATCCAGAATTACACTTTCTATTTTACACAAATTTCTCCTTCTTAAAATATGTGATAAAACAGTCTTATAGTTTGACAGTAAAAGAAACATGATAGTGGTCATCTTGGTTGTGGGCAACTTTTTATCATTCAATTTGATGGTAGTTAGAAAGTAAAGCAATCCACTGGGCAAGGATGTAAACTCATCTAAATATATTTAATGTTAACATTTTACTTTATCAAGAAGATACAGGTACTACAGTTATGCAAAGTTGTTAGTGCTTGCATATAACCTTAACTTAAACAATTATGATCAATTGTTTTTGGGCTAACAAGTTTCTTGATGTTCAATAAAGCTTCATTTTAGTAGTTGTGACAATTATTTCCCAAATAGATGAAAACATAGAAGAAGAGAAAATAGCTATTGGTGCATCAAAAGCAGGGGGTAGGAACCAGGTGGGGGGGGGCACTGAGGGGAACATGCCCCCATATGGCCGGTGTGTATCGGTTTATAGCATAACGAGTGGTGGTTGTGGAATGAGAAAGTGCCCCTCTGATGTTGTGCCCTCCCCCATTTTTTGGAAGCTTCCTACCCCCCTGATCAAAATGATTGTTTAAGGAGCATTGTATTGGGAAACCTTAACACTGTTTTGAAAATTAACAATGACAGTTGGAGCTAATTTGTAAGCCTAAAAGTAGGCCAAGATACCGCGGCAGTCAGAGATTAGTAGACTCTATTTCTTCCTCTGATACTACCTACTCCACCTGTACAAAATAAACCGACGACCTTACAAGAACCACCACAACATGTTAAATCCACCACTTCAGATCAACTAGGAAACCACATCCTAAAATATAGTATACATTACCAACAAGAACCAACATTGCCACCAGGTATGATCAGAGAATCTAGAAGGCCACATCTAAGGTGACTTAAATCGCTTCATGGCGAGAGGTCTCAGAAATGCTGTTGATCTAACTCAATGATCTTTAACCAAAAACATATTAGATAATAAGAACCAAATCATAATCAATATAAACATATCTTGTAAAGTTAGCCCGAGGCTGTTATTTGTAACGGTCCTCGCTGAGCATTTTCCATTTGTTTAAGTTTATCCATCAATTAAGAGGTTGTTTATTTTAATAGAGCCAAGGTCAAACATGCAAACCTTTACAGCGAAAAAATACATAACATATCCACATTAATATATTTATGTGTGTGTGAGAGGATGGATGGATGTAAAAAGACTACTTACTAGCAGACAAAGTACCTTGCCTGAATGTTTTTTGACAAACATTCAACTCAGGTAGAGTATGCTATTAACACTATGGAGTGTTATAGAGTGTTAGCTCAGTGGTTAACGCCAGTGCCTTCCAATCATAAGGTCCCCTGTTCGAGTCACTCCAAGATTAATGTATGTCGTCCAGTGACAGAGTTGTTGACAATTGACAATTCATAATCATGGACGTTAAATATGAATGTAAGAGACTGACTTCGGTCAGCTTGCGGCTTTGATAATTAGCCAATGAGGCTTCTTCGAGAGTTCCTGCTTGCAGGAGGATCTAAAATACATACATAAATACATACTATGCTACTAATTGAACTCCATTCAACACAACTCACTTAGAATCCTGGAATGTCCTTATGCTGGCTACGTAACCAAGGTAGTACTAATACTTCCATGGAGTTAATTCATTATTAAGTGAAGTGAATTTGTTATGGGAACGAATAATTTGTATAACTGATGAACTCAAATCTTCAAAACAAGCAATCATTTTAGCTACAACAGCAGTCGCACCAGTAACCTTAGAGTGACAAGTCTTGCGATTGGTAGGATCCTCATTATTTCCTAATTATTCCAAATTTACTAACGGTAACAGTCTTTGTAACTATGGTAACAGTCAGTACCATACTACCAGGGATGAAGTTTGGCTTTATACATATTCAAAGGAAACTGTTTTAGATTTCCCAGTCAGTTTTCAATGAGCTTTTCTTATAAGAAAGAAACAACAACATGAAACAAACAAAAGAATTTGTAGCACTAATATTGAAGGACGATACACTGCATGAACAAAGGAATGAATAATCCTAAGCTTACATTTCTAAACCTCTTTGGCCCCCTCATAATCTTCACAAGTTTGGTCTTGAAGGCATGGAACTAAGAGTTAATTAACTTTTCATGACTAAAAAAGGTTCAACCTTACTCAAATGTTGTTTGATAGCAGCTTTTTTTTTTCAAATATGAATTTCAGTAGGACCTATTATCTAGTAATCTTTTCATGCCCTCAGGAGGGAAAGTCCAGTGAACTGGGCGAAACCTTGTCAAAACGTCGCACTCCTAAGTTTTGTAAAGGTTTTACACTTTTTTCAAAAGATTGACAGGTTTTGCTTCTGAGAAACTGTTTCCATTTAGTCTCGACCGGTACTGCTTACAAAATAGATGAAGGAAGAAGGAAGTCCATAAAGGATTAAAGCAGGTGGGAATGTTTAGAGATCAAAGCCACCCCTTTCTTATCTGTGAAGTCAAGCTGGGTTTTTATGAATAGTCAGCTCGGTAGATTCAATCTGATTTGTTAAAAGGTAACAAGGCTCCTACAGAGATTCTCAAAGTCAGATAGACTTTTGGTTGTTAAATGATTTGCTGAATCCCTGTAGTGTTGTTGTGAGTAATCAAGAATAAAAAAACAGTGAAACAAAATAAAAAACAACCCTCCTACCCCTCTAAAAAAAAGGGGAAAAATGGAGAAGGAAAATCCACTAGTATGACATTTTCAAACCAAGTAACCAGGAAGTGATTTTCAAAAGTCATCATTTTTGATGGGCACAATTAAAACAGTTTCAGCAAATATCACAATAAGAGAACAATGCTGTTTTCTATTTTATGGGCATAATGGAAACAATTTCATCAAATATCAGAATAAGAGAATAATTCTGTTTTCTATTTTATGGGCACAATGAAAACAGTTTCAGCAAATATCACAATAAGAGAACAATGCTGTTTTCTATTTTATGGGCACAATGAAAACAGTTTCAGCAAATATCACAATAAGAGAACAATGCTGTTTTCTATTTTCACAATCTTTATCTGGAAGTTGTTATTCCTCTTATGTTTATACCTGTTTCCAAATTTTAAAGGGCAGTTATCTTACAGCTGTCTAAAATATAATTGAATGGCCAAGAATATACAGTAACATATTTTGCCTATCACAGAGAAATCTAAAAAGTGTTATCTGTAACCTTGGAAGTTTCCAACTGTGGAATAGGAGAATCATATGCAGTAACTCTCGGGCATCTCTCAAATTTACACCTGTCAGCCAATCAGATAAAGGTATCCATTTAAGTCAAGAAAAGGGAATTAAGCTATATTTTGTCAGATGTTGTATTTATTGGACCTAATTTTTAAAATGTGGCTGAAGAATTTTCAGCTCATGCAGTATCTTCACTTTAGGTCATTTTAACATTCTGAGAGAGTAAACCTGGCAGGTGGTCCTAGGGAAACACATTTCATATTTTTAAAACTGATTTTCATAAGAACTTGTTTAACATCTGTTAGAAATGCTATATATAGGATGTTTTGCCTAAAATTGGAAAAATTCACAAAACTACATAATTTTCGATATGATAGACTGTAGGGTACAAAGTATAAGAAGTAATACCTGCTTCATTGTTGATATTAGATAGGCCTACATATGACCTCATTTTACAGCACATGGTTTTATTATCTAGTCATGTAATGGTTTCATACTAGTTGTTCCATTCATAAAAAATACATCAGCAGAGTTGTGTCTCTAAACAGTGGCGGAGCGTCCATACAGTCAGGGGGGGCGGATGCCCCCCCTGACGGACTCAAATGGACTGCTGGCGCCCTTTTCAGCTCTTTACCACTTTTTACTTATTCTAGATTGACTTTTTATTGCGCTCTCATCTACTTATTGACATTTGTCACATTTTGTTGGTGTAATTTGGCGATGACACCTATTTATTCTTTGTTTATCTGCAAATTAGCCAGGCCCGGAAAGGGTCATTTCTGGCGATCTAGGGAATATCATTACTCAAAAATTTTCTGTACGCTACGTGCCAACCAGTGGTGGCGCTCCGCTTAGATAGTGTCGAAAGCCCCCCTACAGACCATTCTCGCCCCTCCTGACCAATAACCCTAGCTCCGCCACTGTCTCTAAAGTGTTCATTCTCTAGTCCCCACAAAGGTCTCCGATCATAAGGAAAACCTCATAGCCTTATAATGTTTATAGTTCAATGTTGTGATCATTCAGCTTTTACTGATTATTCTGAATGGTATGTGACCTTTGACCCAGTGCTCCTTGATGAAACCTCTTTGTCCAGCCATCTTCAGGCAATTAATATTTTTTCGACCTTCCAGATGAGAGCGTGACGTTTCTTTAATTTCGGAGCAAAACAGCTCAAAGGCGGGGAGATATGATTAATATTTCACAGTTCAACAATCACAGGACACTCGATGTGATGATGATGATGATGATGGGGATGTGCGGGCGTGTTACAGTCCTATGATGTGTCATTCATGGACAGGCTGTCAGTTAGAATTAAACCAATAGCTTCTCCTCAGGGTGCAGGCTAAAATGATAACAGAAACTTCCTTGTTCATCATCACACCTATAAAGACCACAATACATAGGTTTTTTCTTCAATTTAAAAAAAACCCCACAGATGCATATGTATATTAGCTATTGTACTCTTACATGAAATGAAATTTTATATTTGAAATGGAGTTTCTGAATAATACTTTCAATTTTTGATTAATGTGCAGATATATCCTTTGGTTTATTGTCTGGATCACATGACTGATGAATGTCCTCTTGTCTGAAGTTGCCTTACAAATGTAACATGAATGACTAAACAGTTAGGCTAGTAATATATAGCATGTACGACTAAACAGTTAGGCTGGTAATATAACATGTACGACTAAATAGTTAGGTTGGTAATATAACATGTATGACTAAACAGTTGGCTGGTAATATAACATGTATGACTAAACAGTTAGGTATAACATGTATGACTAAATAGTTAGGCTGGTAATATGACATGTACGACTAAATAATTAGGCTGGTAATATAACATGTACGACTAAACAGTTAGGTTGGTAATATAACATGTATGACTAAACAGTTAGGTTGGTAATATAACATGTATTACTAAACAGTTAGGCTGGTAATATAACATGTACGCCTAAACAGTTAGGCTGGTAATATAACATGTACCACTAAACAGTTAGGCTGGTAATATAACATGTACGACTAAACAGTTAGGCTGATAATATAACATGTACGACTAAACAGTTAGGCTGGTAATATAACATGTATGACTAAACAGTTAGGTTGGTAATATAACATGTATGACTAAACAGTTAGGTTGGTAATATTACATGTATGACTAAACAGTTAGGCTGGTAATATAATGTCACAAGAGATTAGGGCAAAGTTAAGTGCTCACCAAAATTTGATGACATAAGTATTTTACTTGAATATATGGCAATTTAGTCAGCTACTGGATGTATGTGGTTAATAACAAATTTTCTTTATCATGTGAAAGTTAATGAAATTAACAAAAAATGCTAATCATCTGGATGTTATAATGCTAAGCCAGTGTTATTAATCATGTGATTAGGGACAGACCTAATCAGGCTTTAATCAAGTGGAATGTAAGTTTCACTGTCTTTATTTTCACTTCACACAAACATGCATTGCATCCCTGGATCACACCTGGATCACCCCTGGATCACATTCAACACCAAATTTGTATTTGACACATCTTAATGTAAAGTAGACATGTTACCTGAGGCCATAAAAGCGCCATTGTTGAGTTTTATTGTGCATTCGATGAACAGACCCAACAGTCTTTTGTGTAATTAGACTAAGCAGTCTAGCTACTTGAAATGATGACCCTCAGAGGTGTGAATGGTCATTTCTTCAACTTAATCATGGTACACAAATGATGACCCTCAGAGGTGTGAATGGTCATTTCTTCAAACTTTAACCACGGTATACAAATACATGCAGGACTAATAGCAGTGTTTTATAAAGATCTACAACATATCAAATTTAATGTTGTGCCTAAAGTCGTCCTTTGAAACTGTTATGGTCATCTAAAGTTGGTTTGGTCTAAATCATAATTAGTATTAAAGCATGTCTGTGAAATTCCACTCAATGTCATTAAACAAGTAAAACATTTTCAAGGTAATGCCATAATCTACCGGTGTCCGTTGCAATGTCGGTCAAATATGTTTATTTGGTTACCAGGGAGGTTGTGAAGCTTTCCTATCAATCCTGTAATAAGGGTGCCTCACAACAAAAATTGCTCATTTAAAAAATCAATTTACATGTCACATCCAATTTGAATCTCACGTAGCCACAGGGAAATCACAGAGTGGCAAAAGTAAAATGCTTTTTGAAATCTCAAAAAATGACCCTCATGGCCAAAACTTCTTGCTCAAATAAATGGTTTCTCCTTGAGGTGTTCTTTAGCCCATGAATGTTACAATTTATAGGAAGGTTATCAAAGTAGCTATTTCTATGTCCTGTTGTTTATGAGGCTAATATTGAGCTGAGGGCTGTTATAATGGTACCAACCTTAAACTAGATTTTTAAAGACATAGTCATAAATATTCAATGTGTATTCCAAATGTTGTTTCAAGCCTCTTTGCACTGGGTCTTGCTTGCAACTTACTAGATGTCACTATAGAATATTACGTTTGACCTATACAAGTGCTCAAATAGGCTAGGGGGCCTATACCTTGGAAATATAGGTAGACCCACACAGTGTTTTTATCTACAATAGCATTGAGACTGGCTTGATGTTATCAAGATATCTAGCTCTGCTAATCAAGCAAACACAGTCAACATACAAGATAACTCACTTATCCTTCTTTCAAAGAGATTTATTCTTGTAGGCAGCCAATCATCTTGAACCTAACCAAATTTGTTGGATCTTTGGATGAAAGTATGTAACTTGAAAGTATTGAAAGTATTTATAATCTGCATGTGTTTTATGCAAATTATGTAACATACATGCCATGTTTGACTGTTGAAACTTAAGTTAATCTCCTTATCCATTTCTTTTTGAATTGTTTGTATTTAGTGAATTGTTTGTATGTAGTGTATTGTTTGTATTCAGTGTGTTTATTCAGAAAGATGAAATTACTCTTGATTATTGTTAATTTACGAATCTTTAATAGGGCCAGATATTACATGCACAATCTTAAAGACAATGAATCTTCATTATTCATCAATCTGTGAGCATGCCTTCTATCAGCAAATGCGGAACAGATCATGTAAAAAATAGGGGTTAAGTACCCTTATAAGTATATCTTTGTGTTATTATAACTGCTTATGCCCTAGGGAAGTAAGGAGTTCGTTCCTTTCAAAATGTCAGATGCGTAGGACTCCCGACACATTCTCTAAATTCTACAGGACGCCAATCCAGCCAGGAGTAAGGAGAGATAATTGGCAATGATACCTTAATTTCGCTGAGAGGTTTTTTCATGAGCTAAACCTAAGCCTTTTGTCTGTCAATCCCAGGTTCATCACTGGCTCGGATTGGTCACATGACTTAGTAGTAGTCACGTGGTTTTGTGGTTATTTCTGAAAAACCCTCCGAGGTAAGTTTCAGACACAAGAAAAAGTGATGACAATGTAAAGCTGGATGTTTCCTATTCTCTTTTATTCCTTTGTATTCCCTTTCCTTACATTTTCCCTCTACAACAACATCCATCTTCCTAGCTTTTTAACTTGAAATGACTTGCTACTGAATTTGAATGGAATTTCTAAGAAGGAAGCCAACCACTTGCCAAACTTCACATTTAAAGGGAGTGAAGACTCGCACACAAAGAACTGCCTTATGCCTGTAATCTGACCTAGTTTCGAATGAGGTGTAACAGAAGTGTTAGACACCACCATCGATCCCAGAAAATACACACACAGCTTGCTACCGTCGGTAATTAGACACTAGTGTACAGTCAATACATGCAGCTAATGTAATAAGTCAATACCCATAACACAGTGTACATAGCAGCGATGGACATCTCAGTTCTAGATAAAATATAACAAGGTATCACGTTTCGTTACTGTCTGCATTTTGTAGCGACAAGCAAAAAACTTCCACTTGCAAGCAACGGAAAGTTAACTTTTTCGGAGCGCGGCACGCGGTTTGGGGCGAGTCTTCGATGCCTTTAAGCTGCTAAACTGCATTGCAAGTTTGAAATCTATGAGAGCTGTTTAGCTCAGCTTTGAATACCAGCTGTAGATATCCTACAATCAATCTCAATATTTGTCAAATTTCCTTCCCTTTACTCCTCTTACCCCTTTTAATCAATTTTAGTAAAGTGTCTTATAACAAACTTTTCAACTGTGACAGCTAGAGGAGAGTTACTATCTGTCAACAACGAGACATTCCTTGGAGAATTCCCAATTTACAAGTCCACGATCACTGGATATAGTCTACTCTCCTCTCCTCTGCCTATCACCGATATTCTCTCTCTTCCGGTGGTATAAGCGTTAAGTATCAGCTACTACTCGCCCTGTACCCTCTTGTCCACCAAAAGAGCAGTGATTCAGTCTTAATCAGCTCGCCAGGATTTTTAGCTGACACATATGCCACATTAAAGGGCAACTCTCTCTGCTGGGACGATATTTATCGAATTGACCCATTTTGCGAGCAAACAAAAAAGTAACGCCAAACTTTAGAGAGGAAGCCGACATCATTCTAACTGCCGGTTGGTTCTTTCTTAGATACGATGAAGTTTTGGTCATACAGTTCACGCAGAATGACCTACAGTAAATAGTGAACAGTCCGTATGAAATAAAGGGCCCCATAAGCTGCTACAAAGCGAGTAACTAATACCATGTAAAGACCACAGGGCTCTGCCATATACTGTAAAGATGAAATTATTGCAGTGAAAACTTGTTTAGTCCTATACACCTATTGAGGTGAAGGGGGGTTGGGGAGGGTCAATAGGGGTGGGGTTGGGAGGGACCGACGGCTTTCACCCGAGTATAAAGAGGAAGAGTGAATTTCAATTGAGGATATGGGCCCCACGAGGATCATTCATCATTCAAACGTTGTGTGCATGATTACATGTGTTATACAGTTACATTCATGTAAGCATGTTTTGATTGGGGTACAGACCCAAATGCAAGGCCTTATGCGGACTAAAATCATCATGATGATGTAACTGTCTGGATTTACTCATTCCGACAGTAAACTAAATGGACACTTACAACACAAGATAAACTAAAGTTGGCAAAAATTTAACCACTGAATTTAAGTGATGTTGGAAAACGATAAGCTGCTTTGCGCCATTATCTGATTTAACTTACGATCATGGCCACTCTTTAATGCTACACTATTACAGCTAAAAACTGAATCACATGGTTCCCAGGGGAGAAAACTAATTTAGCCCGCTGTCCATATGCTTCTGTAAATATTGTTAATAATTTTCTGCCAACTTTATAGATACCTGTGTGACTTTCATGAAAAAGGATAGAGTGAGAGAGGATGATAAATCCTTGGGCACTTTTTGAGGGACTGGATTGAAACAAAAGAAGGCTAGGAGTCCCCAGATAACTGATGGCGTTGGTGCGTACCATCTCCTACCTGTCAACTCTGTGTCGTCACAGAGGATGTGCGGGGAACCCTTTTAGCTTATTTGCATATCTAGGATAAGCTGTTTATGGTTACACATTTGGGAATGATATGCTCTACTTATAAAATGCTAAAGGAAAGTGATTATTAAGGAAAAAAGTGTTGAGTAGCCTGGCATATTTAACTTTAATACTTCACTAGGAATTCTAAGAAAAATATGATAGATGATTAATGTTACGCCGTTAACTTAATATTCAAATCGATGTGAGATGAAGAAATTCAAAGGGAATGAAATTACTCACTTCACCCGCAAAGTTCAAAAGACGGTAGAGCAATATATAAAAAGAAGTTTATAATTGAAACACATTTTTTGAACGGAGTCTGGGGACGGGGATATCTACAACGTTTTTTTCTCCTAAAATGTAGTTTTATCAATGTGAAAGAATATGTTTTAAATAATGAAGTATTGGAGACGTCTCAAAACACCTGACTTCAGAATGGCTCTACAGGATAAAAAGATAATGCTAATCCAGAGTAGTATTGCCTTAGCTTAACCACTGACAAACTAGGAAACATGTTAGTATTATGCAATAAAACATCAACTATTGTGGAATTGAGAACTGCTAGTCGGATGCAGTTCATAACCAGTTCGAAAACATCTCCAATTTTCAATCGATTGCTATCTATGTTCGTAGGAGAAGTGTCGCCAATATATAGCACATATATAGCACAGGGTAACTGAAATAAGTCTGTTTGTTTGTTCAACTATATTTCAACCATCAACGTTATCAACATTTTACATAATTCAAGTATATACATATAAAGTACATGGTTGTGGGGATCCTCGAAAAGTTCATAAGGACTTGTAAGTGAGCCTGTATCCCCAAAATACAAACTTTACAAAGTATAACAAAGGTACAAAGTATGACCCCAAAAAATGTTACAAGAAAAATGAAAAATGAATAATAAGTTCATTTTCATCCCTCCTACTCCCGTCATCATACATCAGGCAAGTTCTCCGATAAGTGTAACATCAGAAAACTACCCACCTCCAATCTTTGTCTCATACTATCGATGGTGTGTATATACAGTTAAAATAAACATGAAATAACATAATTAGTTCTGAAAGTCCAATATAGTCATTTTAAAAGTAAAGAACAACATTGGTACAAGTTATCATCTTAATTAACTAATGGCTCTAAATATAAAAACATTTGAACATTGGAAGTAGAACTGTTCATATCCACTTGTATATATATATTCTTTGCATATTAAATGAGGTCTAATTTACAACCAAAGCTCTTCAAGTTACTTGAAAAGAAAGAGAGAGAGTGATAGAGAAAATAAAAGTTCTGCAGGCTGCAACTCTCTATTGATTATAATATGGGAACCAAATTTAAAACTGAACATAGTCGAACTGCGCTCTAAGAAAACTAAGCTTATCAATGCAGACCGGCAAACCTGGAGAAACGAGAAAATTAGTCAAAAGATGATAAAGAGATAACAGAGAGAAAGAAGAGGCAGGTTTGGCTGAGCAACCTGGGGATGAATAGAGGAAGAAGATGGAACTGCATGAGATGTGCAAAGAATAATCCTGAAAAAAGAGATGCCATAATTAAACTTCTCAGCAAAGAATAATTTGGGGGGGAAATTCTTCTTAAAATGTTCTCCCAGAATGAAACCCTAGATCCAAATCCATCTACATAATCATAGCCACAAAAACAAGAATAATAAAGAAGTAAAAAAAAAAACATTGCTAAACATCAAATTTAGAAAAATGCTTTTAGGGAGGAAAATTGGCAAAATGTATTAAAATGAAATGGAAACTTAAACTTTGCCCAACCACTAGCTTGTTTGGGTTTTTGAATGCAGAGCACATCATTAAGTACTTATAAACATTCTTTAGTTTTTACTCAAAAACATTTCAATTTTTTTGGAGGAAGATAATCAAGTGGAAGAGGTTTGTTCTTTTTGACTAGAAGGTAAAAAATAGATGATTATGCATGGATCAATCAAAGCTGATAGGAACTAGTAGAACATGGGACAACATGTCTCTCTTTGTTTCATTCTATGTACAGTCAGACCAAACAGTAAACAAGTGATGATCATTATGCATGGATCAATCAAAGCTGATAGAAGAAAAACTAATAGAACATGGGACAACATTGGACAACATGGGACAACATGGGACAACATGGGACAACATGGGACAACATGTCTCTCTTTGTTTCATTCTATGTACAGTCAGACCACACAGTAAACAAGTGATGATCATTATGGATGGATCAATCAAAGCTGATAGAAGAAAAACTAGTAGCACATGGGACAACATTGGACAACATTGGACAACATGGGACAACATGGGACAATATGTCTCTCTTTGTTTCATTCAATGTACAGTCCGACCAAACAGTAAACATTATGATGAAGCTCAGAATTATTATCACTTACATTTAACTCTGACTGCTTTTCAATGCATTTCACTAAAAAGGACAATTTACGGAGACTTGGGGGCGGGAGGGGGGGGGGGTGAGGAAATGATCTAAAGTAAATTGCTGGTGAGATAAATGAGACCGTCGTTACCTTTTCAAGTGCACATTCCAGAACTGATCTTTGCTAACAAACATACATCTGTCATGCGCGGCAATATCAACATTCTTTTTGAAACTTGCCGTAGTTTTAGAAACCAGGCTACTTAAACTTAGCAAAACAGAATGTCATCTCTCTCCTTTATAACTTTGATGGGAACCAGAAGGAAGAAAGAGGCGGGTGTTTTTAATGGGAAGAAAAACACCAGCACCTGTCTGGTAGTACTGTGAATGGGGAAGGCAAATGGAAGGAACTAGTAAGAAGAAGAAAAGGAAAAGAATAATAAACCACAGAGTCTCGATATAAAAACACCAATTTTATGAACCAGTTCACAGGCATGAATATAAATTACGACGGCCGAGACTTAGATGCGTGAGGTCTTGGTCGCGAGAAGAGGAAATAGACCGGCAAGATCACTAAACAGATTCAGAAAAAGGCAAAACGTTGTCTACATCGGAAAGACAGAAATCATTTATCAACGTTACCAGGTATTAAAAAGAAAAAGATTCAACAAGACATTTGAAGTTATGCAGAGAAGATTCCCAGCTGAATGATCCAAACTTTATATGACATGGATATAATATTAAAAACTCTTTACTAATAAGAAATAATTTCACAGAACTCTATAACTATGTTTCTTGCAACTCGACATCAATTTCAATCTATGAATTGTAACAAACAATTTCATCCTTTCGTGCCAATTCAATTACTCGTCCTTTCATCCTTTCGTGCCAATTCTTTGTCCGTCCACTGTTTATCTCCTACCTCTCCTCTTCCCGGGTTGGTTTCTTTCTTTCTTCTCTCCATCCCTTGTCTACTAATCCCCTTACATCTATCTCTTTGTGTTCACCATGCCCATTAACCTGTCTGTATTTTGTGTGTGTTTTTGTCCCTTCTGTTACAGTTACTTGTCACTTAGCCTTTGAAGAAGATCCTGCTAGGATCGAAACGTCAGGCCAACTTACTTTTACACATTCTCCTACACAGGCTCTTTAGTGGATAAGCAGTTTGCTAACAGTTTTATTTTATTTTGATATTAAAAACTTGTAACTAATAAGAAATAATTTTACAGAGCTCAATAACTATGTTTCATGCAACTCTACATCAATTTCAATCTATGAATTGTATGAACAAACAATTTCATCCTTTCGTGCCAATTCAATTACAGTAGTAGATAGAGGTAATTATTTTAAATTCCCCCCCCCCCTCCCTCTTCCCAAACATTTTGGAAGTACCTCTTGCCAGTACTGTATAGCTTTGGTTTTCTTTTCCTCCTCCTTGTCAAATTTTGATCTTGAATAATTTATGTAACTCCTTCTGTTTCCCAGCATCCATTACTTTTTCTTTTCATGATTTACCACAAAGTCAGCTATAAAGGTTGGAGGTATTATCTCTTTAAAGCAGTGAAGATTTTCTGTATATATATACAGGTTCTGATGATATTTCTCAGCATTCTTCTTTTTGATCCAAGAAAAATGGAACTGTGTGTTTATACATCTTTGGTCCGAGAAACCGGAATTGTGTTTATTCATCTTTTAAATCATGAAATGATTGGTAATGTCTGCTGAGTTTCAGTTAAGGAGAGCTGTTGTCAGAGCTTAGAGTGTTTTATGATATCTTAATCAAAACAATTCAAAAATTTATAATCTTTGGAAAACAGATCCTTCTTCTCCCCTGTTTAATAGCAGAACCACAAGGTTAGATCTGAGAGCAGCTTTGAACATTGTAAATCATCATGATAACTACATCATAGGTAACTGCTAGTACAAATAAGCAAACTACACATAAAACTTTTATCCCTCGGCACAAAGAACTATTGATGACTGATTACAGCTAGTGGCATAGGTGTAGGAGCTCAATTTGATTTGGGGGGATGTAACGACTTGCCCGAAAAATATAACCAACATTTATTGGGGAAGTTGTTACGATAATAATGATAATAATAATATCAGTTCAACCATTGAAAAACACATTGCAAATTATTTTTCTTTCAGTAGGTGCCCGAAAAATTCTCAGCATATTGCCCGAATTTTCACCAAAAACGTTGGTTGGGGGGCTCCAGCCCCCTAGCCCCCCCCCCCCCCCCCGCCTCCTACGCCTATGGCTAGCTGATTAGACTAGCATTCCTGTCACAGATGATTTCTTTTAACAATGTCACAAGTAATGCTAAATAGCACTATAGCCTACATTTTCAATGAATATGCATACGTACTAAGTTAACCTACAGTACTGTGCATATATTAAAATCCAGGGTGAGTTGTTATTGTGGTTATGTTGAATGGCTAAGCCAGGCTAATCCAACTCTACTACTTGAGGAAGGGGAAGGCGAGGGGAAAGAGTAGAGGGCATTCTGGGATATATGTTAATGAGGTGAAAGAACATCCTACTTAAGCCTAATAAGAAATATAATAAACATATGTAAAAATGAGATATCCATGCCATTCTCATTTGGAGGCTGAAAAACTCTAGGCCACATTTGAAATTGTTGCTTTTCTCTTGCTTCCAAACAGTGGTCATACCCACTCCACTGTCCCCTTTATTTCACATATAGTAACATTGGTTAAGGTCTTTTGATCACATGGAAACTACAAAGGTGACATTATTTCAAGGGTAAACCAATCAGCACACAGTACAGTACCCCACTTTACAGCTTCAACAATCTTACATCTAAACTACAATCTGATTGGTTTAATCTCTGTACAGATATTATGGAAAGCCAAATGTATTAGTTTGTATGTATTTCCATTTGATAAGTAATTAAACAATTATCAAACTTTGTTCAAGCCGAGTTTGATAAGACTCTTTCAGACTGTTTACAGCTTTAAGCAACCAGAGACTCGAAGAATAAAGACAGAAAACATATCACTTTATATTCATGTTTTCATAGCTTTCAAGATGCCTGAGGCAGAAACTCTTAATTTATGAAGAGCTCTTTTCATTAACTTCCATTGTCTTTCATGCATGTTGAGCTATTAATTTGAATGATCGCTGTCTCAACTTGCAGGGAGTTCTGTTCCAATCTGCCGGCAGAGCCAAGTAAATTGACTTTAAGATGGAAAACAACAACTACATGAACTATAATAACATACAAAGTTCACATTATCTTTTAAAGATGTCGAGTGTTCCGTGCCAATTATGAAAGGGTGACCAGCTTGTTAAGTGTGTGACACGCTAATGGCCTCTGCTTTCATGTACTATAGTGAATATCAAGAACAACAGCACGTCAGTGGCTTGGAGTGCCCTTTAGAGAAAATATATGATGCAGGCACAAAGAAATGATAATAATAATATTGTATGCTATTAAAACCAAATGTGCCCTGACTTGAGAACTGAAAATAAGTGCCTTGATCTTTTTACTTTAACCAGAAAGCCAGCTGGCTTAGTGAATCCTTGCCACATTTTGAGATGAGAATACTCAATAGTAACACAGCACACAGTATTTAGAATTGTTAACCATTACTCACTCAAGTAATATATGAGGTCCTTGCATTAATGTGGATCTTCATATCGACCAACACACTCTGTCAAGCTATACTTTAGAAGTGTCTTTCTTATGATTTCACGCTTAAACCTCTGTTGACCTTCAAATGAGGTCGTTATACATAACACGTATAGAAAGCCCATTGAAGTTTTTATCATTTTGTTTTCAAAATTGTCAGGCTTTGACCTCTGTTGACATCAAATTACCTTTGACACCCCACCAATTTCAATTGGCATCTTACACTCACTAACATGGATCTACATAACATGTATGATGTCCATCCAAGCTTTACTTATGTATATATCATGTTTACAAGGTTTTCAGACTTTGACCTCTGTTGACCTCAAATGACCATCCACCTGCACCAGTTTCCATACAGAACGTTGTACTCCCCAAGGAAAAATCTACATACCAAGTATAAAGTTAATCTATCACATACTTTTTAAGTTATTGTGTTTACATGCAATGGGCATCACAAACACACAAGTGCATACACACGCATGCCATCACCATTGCATAAATTCATTTTGCTTCCAGCAAAGAATAGAAAAGAAAGAAAGAAAGAAACCCCCTCCCCAAACACCTATATCTCCACAATTGAGATATCAATTTAAATGTAAGGCTACAGAGGAAAATGGCACCCAAAGCAAAAGGAGAAAGCAACAAGAGAAAGCAAAAAGAGAAAGCAAAAGGAGAAAGCAAAAAGAGAAAGCAAGTCAAATTCCAGCATCTAGTATACTCACAAGCTACGACGAGGGTGGCGTTGTTGCTTCTTGCGACACCATTCCTATTCGTGGCTACACACTGGTAGACTCCATCGTCAGAAAGAGACCTCTTAATTTCAACATTAACAATGAAGAGATTGCCATTGGAATACTTAGAGTAGTGTCCATGTTCTGTGTTGAGTAACTCCCCATCCTTGTACCACTGAAAGAAAAAAGAGAGGCAACGATACATCAGCTTTACTGTGAGTAGGCCTACACATTACATTAGAGTGGGTGGACAGACCAGGGTACACATTAAAGTTGGTGGACAGACCAGGGTACACATTAGAATGGGCGGACAGACCAGAGTTTACAGAAAACATAAAGGCGGAGTAGTGTAGTATTTTGCATATATATGTTATGAGATAGCAGTTAGGGGAAAGGAGGGGAGGGGGAGAAGACAGTGCCTTTGATCCATACAACAATCCATTACTCAAAGAATGACCAATGGTTTGCTAACAATTGAAACCTAAAGACAATAATGATAATAATAAATATAAATACCATATATTAAAGTGCTGTTATCATGAAATAAAACATGCTCAAGAGCACTGTACAAAAGAACCAATTCCTGGAATATAAAATTACCAAACTTAAGAAAACCTAAAAGTATTAACAACAGCAATAGAAGTAAAAAATGATATAAGACAGGGTTATAAACCACAATAAAGAACATAAAAAAATTTATTTATATAAAAATGGGAACAGTAATGTGAATAAAACAACGAATAAGATTAATGCCCAACAGTGTAATAAGTTTTTTATAATCTTCTGCAACTACTTTGAAATCCTGGGTGTTAATATTTCCCATCACCAAAGGTCATAAACCTTGAATCCCATGTCCAACCAAGCTACTGTGACTGACCATTTAGAGTAGATCCAATTAAATATATTGTACAACAAAGCAGCTTTTACTAGAAATTAGGCCAATAAGGAAAAATAGAACAACTTTTCATGTGAACAAATTTACACGTTGGTGGTCTAATTTGACAAAGGTTAGGAGAAAATGCAGACACCAATCTTGGGCACTGCATAATTTAATGCCAAATGATTTCAAACCACATTCATGCAGAGGGATACTAGGAAACTGTTAAGCTTGACATAATATTATTTTTACAATAACTGTAGTTTTCTTTGATGGTCCGACATCAAAAAGAGAAAATAAACCTTCACTCCCTTTGACCTACTTGTTAGGTCCTCCCCCAGCAGGACTGAAGAGGCTAGGTTGGCAAACATACCAAACTTTAATAGATGACCTAGAAATGGTGTTTAAATCAAGCTGAGGGAGTCATAAACATGACATCTGTGAATAATTATAACATTTAATCCAAATTATTTACAGCTATGTAACTTGCTATTACACTATTGGTCACTTTGACTATGGTTTACACAAAGTTACACAAATTTTTACCTAGTAGTTCCTTACATTGACTGTACAACAAGTGAAACATTAAACTAGCTTGTAGATGACTTTATTCATAATTTTAAGTTTTGATATGTAAGAGTCCCAAGAAACAAGAAAAATTTGAGCATGGATAATATTTTTGTAGCTATTCCTGGTTTCAAAATATCCACCTTTAAAATATTCTAAATATATGGAATGCTCTTACAAGGCTAAAGTTATGATGACCTGGGCTCCTCAATACTGGCATTTAAGTTAATTTATTGCTTATAAATTTGTTTCCATGACAACAGAACATCCTTGGATGACATTTAAAACCACTTCTCCTTGATCAAATGTTGCACATCATAGACATGTCATTTTGAGGCCACTAAAGTGTTCTTGCTTTCCAACTCTGAGGAACTGACATAATGTTCCGTGTATTTGGCTTGAATAGTTGAGTCACTTTTAATTCAGTTATCACAGAAGGTTGAAAATTTCAAGTGTTAAAACATTACAACTTGAACTAATAGCAGTGGTTTCTAATAGTCTATTAAATATCAAAATTAAATATGTACATAACGTCATCGTTTAATATTAAAACCTTTTGTATGAATAGTGCCACAGAAAATTATATGACCTTCCTCCTCATATCCCTCACTGCCCCAACCTTCCCCCTCCCCCTTCCCCCACTCATAACATTTTTATTGTCTTACACCTCCACTGTTGTCCTATATCAGTTCGTAACACATTACGAGCAGGATTCAGTATTTAACAATCAACTTTGATAATCAACAATGACTTTTGAACTTTCACTTTATTTCTGGAATCTTTGACTTTATTTGTAAATAAAAAAAAAACTAGGAATAAATCCACTTTTTAAATCTTTGGCAGCCTGACAAAGCTGATATTTGCATTTCGACATAATTTTTTTCTTTTTTCTCCACATACTTTCATAATTTCTGTTTTTGAAACACAAATTAAGTTTTTGTCTGTTGGTATCACCCTTATGTGTGCTTTTTAAGTTAATTCAAACATATAATCCCTGATATAACTAGTACAAAGATTAGCTAGGAATTAAACTATTGCTTCAATAATTAATTATCCAACACAGCTACATACTAGAAACCTCTATACATTGATTAATTATCAACTTCAGGGAAAGGTGTATTTATTTATTTCTCTAATACTTCCCTCATATTACAAGTTTCTAGTCCACAAAATCGTTTCTCCTTATTGTTAAGACGTTCTCATTAAATGTAGTAAACACCATCAACATTAACTTGAGGATCACGTTTCAGGATTTGGTGGAATGGTCCTTCTTGTTCAATTTTATGTTTTATTAAGATGATAGTTATCTATTCAGAGTACTAACTATATCTTCTGTAAGCACCCATCACTAGCCTGAGGCATTATTATAGCGCTCACTACAATCCCACCTATTCCTTGACCTGAAAAGGCCAGAGAAGGAATCCAATAGCACTATCAAACACCACTCTATGATTATATGTCACCAAAGTTAGAAATTGCATGCCATAATATTTTCAACACTACATCCTAATCTGTCACAACAGGGAGTTGCCCGATCTCGTCACCTCACTAACCAATTGTGGTGCCGTTTGCTGTGAATGAAACCAGACAGGATGAAGTTGACCTGAATGACCTCTACTTGTTCCAAGCATCAGCTGTCTACCCAATCAACAGTGTCAGTTTAATGGCTCTCCCCGGTGCAATCAGTAACCAATTGATCAGATTTGTGATAGCTATGAATCGACTTCACTTCCTACCTTAGACTCAGGCTACTGACTATTGCCCTTTTGTTGGGCTGAGATGGCGGGCAATTGAAATGTGTTGACATAAGAGATGAACTTGAAAGAAAGGTTCATGTATGAAGAGATTGGGATATAAACAAAGACAAGAAGAAATATTTAGCAGATGATGATTCAGGGCTCTGGGTTGCAATGGTGATAGATCTTATTCTTAAAGAACATGACAGGATTTGTATTCTTTTAGTATTATCACTGAATGATGTGTATACATGAATCATCTACTAAACTAATTAATCAACAGTACTATAAAGATAATATGTGTGCCCCTGAATTCCTGACAGACCTTTGGATATTGTCTGTTTACAAATAAGAAACACTTACACTTGAATTCATTTGTCTGTGTGCCTCAATCTGTTTGAAATCCTATTACGGTTTACCTTGACAACAGAATACCTTATAAAGGATATCATGAATGGATGAATAAAGTCATAGGTGACAACCGAAGTCAGCATTTTGCAAATTGTATCTTGAAAAACTGTTCTGGACATAAAATTTTATTGGTATGGAAGAACAACACTCCACAACATAATGTGTTTTCACACTCACAATATATATTACTGTGAGCAATATTGGTTCGGAAAAGAATCCTAAACCTGACTTGTAAGCTGAAGTAGGGGTAACTTCACCAGATACCTTATTTGTCATGGGAGTTATAATGAGTGTATAAAGCATATAAGGTCAAAATCATGAGAAGAATAACATGTACAAACTTTTTAGAGCTGTATAGTAAAATACATACATGCTGTGCACAAGTTAACAGTTTCATTTTATTCAACATTCATTTCATGTCAGAACCTGAATATATGAAATCACTCCCCCCCTCCCTTTAACTGATAAAACTTTATACATAAATGGTACACAATGTTAATTATGTGCAACTTGAAAGATCTGAGTCATTTTTTCGAAAGTCTGAGGTTGGTCTTGTCAACTTGTAGAGAATCTGAGAGCCTTATCTTGAGAGAAATTTATGACAAAAATTCACCTCATATGACATGGTTTCCACTTACATGATACATGGTAGTTATTCAGTTAGTGGTAGATCTTGTCTAAGTTCCTACCGATGGGAGTTTTTTTTTTTTTATCGTCTAATTGCTTATTTGAAGGTTTGAGGTGACTAGCTACTGAGCATGTCTGCTGCGCCCGTCTTTTGGGTCACAAAGATATTTGACGAGCCACAAAAACAAATATCCAAATTCAAGTCATCAAGTTGTAGCAGCAGCTTAACCTCAAATGTTTTGAGTCCAACCTTTCTATGTTAGTCAATCAGACCTTCCTACGGCCTCTTAACTGTTCCTAACTTTATAAAGAGAGAATGCCTCCCACACACACCCCCCACCCCCCCCACACATATACAAAGAGTAACAGCTAGGTACACCAAAGGTGTTGGCCGTTGCACTCTCAAAGTTAGCGGCACTAAACCATAACTTGAATCAAAACTGCTACAAGCATGAAAAGTCATTAACCTACCTTGTCAAAAGTATCATATTTCTTCATCAAAATTTCTTTTTGGGAATTTTACCCCCTTTCAAAAGACAAGTTTGTCTAAAAACTAAAGCCTTATATTCTAGCATATTGCCATCAATCAATGACACAACACTATGTTATGAGTACACCAGATTTCTGTAGTATCCGGCAGAACCGACTCTCACTTTGAAGGATCAGGTTTTGACCAATCCCGGTGCTGATTTCACAGCTTCTATTACTTTGATAAATCACTCCCAACATCTTTAGACAATGTCAATGACTCCCACCTTGCTTGTAACCTTGTTCTATCCCGGTATAAACTTGGAGGGACGTTTCTATACTGATCATTAACCCTTCTCGTGAGTAATACTAAAATCAACTTTAAAAGGTTAAATGCACATAATATTCCTAGACAAAATTACCATCTTAAAACCACTGACAAATTGAACATTAGTGTCAAATTTTGTTATTTAATCTCCTCAGTAATTCCTATTGGAATTGTCCCAATCTTTAATAGGTAAATGGTGAATATTTTGTAAAAAATTTTAGGTTTTAGAAGTTATGACATGGGCACGATAGTTATCTTAATGTGATTTTTATGAGGAAGGGAGAGGGAGGACTGCCAAAGTTTAGAAAGAAGTGAAACAAAATGTGAAATTATGGATCAGCTGCATAAATCTGATTTATTCTAATATATCATCTACGTTTAAGATTATTGAGGAGGCGGAAAGGCATATATGGCGAGTGGGCTGGAATAATCTTTTTAGCAGATAATTTAGCTGTAAACAGTCAATGAGAACTATACAAAAATGGGCAATTACATGTTTATCTGCTTTACAATAACTGTTTAGCCTGCAGTTAGTATAATTTACAATATGTTCCCATATTATTTGAATCTCCTGAGCCATGTAAGCAGAATGCATATATCAGTGATGTGGTCAGGAATATTTGAGTGCTGGGCAGTTTGTGCGGTAGTGTGATCCACACCCTGGGAGAAGGGATCTCATGGGTGGGGTACCCCCTCCCCACTGGACAAATTTTGCACATAAAGTATGCTTAGGCGGTGCTATATTTCCTATTCTGTGCCATGTATTCTCCCAGATTTTGGTTATGGTAAAAATTGTTAAATTATCATCAAAAAAGTGCCGGGCGGAAATGTTTAAAATACTGTTTGTGCTGGGCGGCATTCAGAACTGCCGGGCGCAGCAGCTCGGTGCCGACCAGTGTGAGCACATCCCTGATATATCCACAATCACCTTGGTTAAGATTCATAGCTCTCTTGGTACAGTTGCATGCAAACACACTTAGGAATGCTTTATGAACACTGCGCAACTTTGGGCAGCAGGTGAAGGCTATTTCCCTGTTCCTTCAACAGAAAGGATAGTCGAGGAAGAATGAAACAGGGACACATGTCTAATGGTAAGTGACATTAAAGGCATTGAAGACTCGCCCCAAACCGCGTGTGGCCATCTGAAAAGTTAACTTTCTGTTGCTTGCAAGTGACGGTTTGTTAGTGTCCCTACAAAATGCAGACAGTAATGAAACATGATACCTTGTTATCTTTAGCTGGACCAGAGATATCCATCACTGTACCGTTTGTACACTGTGCTGTGGGTATTGACCGTAGCTGTATGTACTGACTGTACACTAGTGTCTAAGTACCGACGGTAGCAAGCTGTTTGTGTATTTTCTGGGATCGATGGTGGTGTCTAACACTTCTGTTACACCTCATTCGAAACTAGGTCAGATTACCGGCATTAGACATTTCTTTTTGCGCGAGTCTTCACACCCTTTAATGCCCGATCTAGGTCATTTACAGTAGTGTGGAATAGTACAAGATGGTCACGTGAGGTTCTATGAATTGGCTTCTACTTTTTTGCATTCGTTTCTACTCTCAGCAGAGAAATCAACTGATCTATCTAGCAGATTCTAGCTGACTGAGATAATGGGCACTTGAATGCAGGACCTTCAACTTTATAGTGTCAGCCATATGGAGTCATTCCTATACCCTCGGCCTACATCAAAGTCACCACATGCAGTGGACGGTGCTCTTCCAAGTTCACCTGTTCACCCGTATCAATCCGGAAGTCGTCACAGTCTCCCGTTTGTTATCGTTCGGCAACATTTAATGTCTTTAGCAGTGCTCTCGTTTAGAAAACATCTCTCACTGACAAAGGGAGATTTCCTTCTGCATGTAGGCCTAATATTGTAGTCAGGATGTTAATTAGTTTAATAGTCTGTGTTAAGTAAACAATATGACCTTAATTACGCTTCATTTGATAAACCATATCAGAGCGCTAATTAATCCATAGCATGGAGAATATATATTGACGTTCTCTTTGATGTGTTTAATATTAATATCTATGCTACAATTGTAGTCAAATAACCAGCGTATCAGCACTGCCAGGATCAATCATGCAAATAGTAAAATACATCAAGACATGTCCATGTCCTCACCCTGAATGGATGACTTAGATATATCTGCCTCGACTGGGAAAAAAGGAATAGCTATGGCAGAGATTAGGACCTCGTTAAATATGGAAGACACGAGACTATTCATCAATTATTACCTTAGCCTTACTGAGATATCCATGATGCACCAGTCTTGCCAAAGTATACCAGGCTCTGTCTACAAGATATTAATCATTAAAGGCATTGAAGACTCGCCCCAAACCGCGTGCCGAACTCTGAAGGAGTTAACTTTCTGATGCTTGCAAGTGACGTTTTCTTCGTGTTGCTACAAAATGCAGACAGTAACGAAACGTGATACCTTGTTATCTTTAGCTGGACCTGAGATGTCCATTGCTGTATCGTTTGTATACTGTGCTGCGGGTATTGACCGCAGCTGTATGTATTGCCTGTACACTAGCGTCTAATTACATACGGTAGCATGCTGTGTGTGTATTTTCTGGGATCGATGGTGGTGTCTAACACTTCTGTTACACCTCATACGTAGGTCAGATTACCGGCATTAGACCGTTTCTTTTTACGCGAGTCTTCACACCCTTTAACAGTTGGGTGTGTGTGGGATGGGTTCAGTTTGTCTAATTGTGTGATGCTATAGTATTCTCCATCAGGGAAAGTCTTTCTACAAATTTTGCATCAAGTTGATTTGTGATGGGATTGAACTTGTTTCAAGTCTTCCCATCCTTAAGACAAAGTCAAACTTGTTGTTTTCTAATTCAGCCTGGATTAAAAACCATTAGGACACAAAAATGGTAGCCATACTAGCAGAAGGCCACAATTTTCAGCAGTTCAGGGGCAGCATTTAATTATTAATTGCAAAATTATTCCACCTGTGAGGCTAGATCTGCAGACGAAATTCCACGCAATGGAATAATAACCATATTTACGTCAGCGGTTAGAAACGATCATGGCCGGCAGGAGTTAACAAATCCCATTTGATGATCTTAATATATCGTTTAGATGCAGATGAATTGTCATAACAGCAACAAACCCGAAAGGTTACCCAACAGAACTTGCAAATATTTGAGATAAACTTAGGGGTGGTGTGCTATTGAAAATGCAAATGGTCGGGATGTTAAGGTAATAAAGAGGTTTGAAAGGGAACAGAATAATAATCTACGCAGGAAATATCAAGATAAAAATTCAAACAAGTAACAGAGGAGTCTGGCACTTCTAATATACATGAAAGTGAACCTAAACCAATTAAAAATGCCAAAATTCAGATGGTTTAATGTCATTTCTTGAGTATCAAAGAAAAAAGAACAGAGGTATGGTATATTTAGATTCAAACTTCTAGTTTGACCTTGAAAACTGTTTATCTTTTTTCTTTCTAAATTGAAGTTTTTCTCCCAGTACATGTGTGAGGTCAACCAACCTTTTACCTTGCATTTGATTTTTTTCTTGGCTTACCGTTATTACTGGTTCGGGATAACCATCGGCTCTGCAGTTCAATGTAGTCGGTGAGCCTTTAGGTACGATCTGGTCATCTGGATGGTCGGTTATTTCCGGTGGTGAATTTTCGGTTCTTCGAGAAGTGACTTCACCTGAAAAGATCAAAGAACAGACATCATCTTAAAGGCATTGTAGACTCGCCCCAAACCGTGTGCAGCCATCTGAAAAAGTTAACTTTCCATTGCTTGCAAGTGACGTTTTTTTCGTGTCGCTACAAAATGCAGACAGTACAGTAAAAACGTGATACCTTGTTATCTTTAGCTGGACCTGAGATGTCCATCGCTGTATCGTTTGTATACTGTGCTGTGGGTATTGACCGCAGCCGTATGTACTGACTGTTCACAAGTGTCTAATTACCGACAGTAGCGAGCTGTGTGTGTGTATTTTCTGGGATCGATGGTGGTGTCTAACACTTCTGTTACACCACATTTGAAACTAGGTCAGATTACCGGCATTAGACGTTTCTTTTTGTGCAAGTCTTCACACCCTTTAAGAATAGTGATCCAAGAGGAAGGAATATAATTATGTTTTGAAAGTATTCCTGACAATGAAAATATCACTGGAATGAAACATTGAAACAATTGAAACATTGAAACAATTCAAACTAACTACAAAGGGAGAAGACATGCCATAATGATACTTATTTCATAGAAAACATTAAAAACTGAGATAATATAGATTACATAGGACCAGGGTGTCATTCCAGACAAAGCCATAATTCAATCAAATTTGAATTTAACAGGATTCACTAAAAGGACTGAAAAGCTAAAATCTACTATTTTATGGATATTATCTTTACTTAGCCCCTGCTGTGAGCATGTCATGAATAATTAGTACACAGCATTGTCTAAATTTATTAGCATAGTAAACTGACACACTAAGCATTACAGGGTGCTCATACCTAACACTGGGAGGAATCAGATCTTGTGGATGTAGGGTGCAATGTACAAGCCATCTGTCATATCAAAGTGTTACCTTCCTATGCATGGCAAAGTCACCCCCCTTCAATCATAATTTAATTCTTTAATTAAGATGTTGTGAACACGTCTTCTTAAATCAATGGGGCGTCGTGGTGTATAAAACTGTTTAGAATTGAATTACATGTGCTCCAAAAATTGTCAATTTTAAATGTGTAGCTCTTATTATAAACGTTCATATCCTGACATTAGAAACAGCAACATGAGGGTAGCTGGAGAACATTATTTGTGATGGAATACACTATTCATAGCATTATAGAAGGGTAGCTGTAATACAAACTTCCCTCCCCTGAGTTCTTGCCAATGGCGGAGCTAGGGGTATTGGTCAGGGGGGCGAGAATGGTCTGTAGGGGCGCTTTCGACACTATCTAAGCGGAGCGCCACCACAGGTTGGTGCGAAGCGTACAGAAATTTTCTGAGTAAAGATACTCCCTAGATCGCCGGAAATGATCCTTTCCGGGCCTTGCTAATTTCCAGATAAACGAAGAATAAATAGGTGTCGTTGCCATTTTGTCAGAAAATTACACAAAGAAATGTGATAAATATCAATATGTAGATGAGAGCGCAATAAAAAGGTCAATAATCGCGAATAAGTTAAAAGTGGTAAAAAGCTGAAAAGGGCGGCAGCAGTCCATTTGAGTCCGTCAGAAGGGCATCCGGCCCCCCTGACTGTATGGACGCTCCGCCACTGGTTCTTGCCTGTTTGCAGAGAACCAGAGTTATTGGTAAACTCTACTGCAACCTTAGTAAATGTAACTGACATACAAGCATGATCTACCGGCCTTCAGTCCTCTTCACTGCTCATTATAGCAACTACTCCAATTCATCATTTTCAGCTTATTTCCTCAAATTTCCACAGATTAATGGTTAAAAAAAGCTCCTGTAGTTTCACTCTTTTCGAAACAGTCTGAACTTCTTATACATATAAAGAAGAACATTGACTTTTAAGTGTAGCTGTTGCTAAATTTATAGCAGCGTTTGTACTTTTAGAGGATGGACAAAGTAAACACTACTGAACCAAGGAACCTAAATCTATAGATCAATTCACAGGAAATTATTTCCTGTACTACAGGAAACTACAGTACAGGAAAAAGTATAGGAAACTACACACTGCATGTAAGTTACAGGTGTTACAGTGCTGCAGCAATCAGTAATGTCTTGAATGTTTACTGCACATTGAAAGTTGTGTAGAGCCATCTCCAGCTTCAAAGCAATTTATTGCTTTGATCAATACTACTCAAATGAAAAGGCCAAGCTTTCAATTGTTGTTACTAGAAAAGTGCCTTCACATCATTTAAATTAGCTGATTACCTAACTGCAGCTTACACAACTCCACTTTTATTTACATTATATGTTTAATGCACTTTCCATGCCCAAAATAAACCATCAACATTCTGCCATAATGGTAATTATTTTACTTGGATAACTTTTTAAGTAATTAACTTTTAAAGTAATTAATGTAAACCATATTTGGTCAATTTGTTCTACGATGCTACATAGTCACAACATATAATTGCTGCATGCAACCAAGACTTTGTAGACTGATTAAAAATACTGGAATTTTATTGCAATAAATTGAGGATGTAGAACATTTCAGAAAGACTTCATCTAAACCAACTTCCAATTGGAGCAGAGGTTCTCAATGGGCAACTCATATAGCAAGATCTGGCCCACCAAAGATCTGTGAAAAAAAAATGGCCCAACAGTCTTGTATAAATGTGGACCCCTGAGGCCTTTCAATGAACTACCCTAACCTGAAGATTGCTTAATCTGGGAGTCAGATTTTGATATTATTTGACCTTGAGGTGAATCATACACTCTAAGTACATGAAGTTCATCTTCTTTTGGAAAGTTTCCAGTCTTTCCCTCTGTTGAATGCAATATACTGTATATACAGACAAATGCACAACCATCTCCAAAAACAGATACCTTTTGCCTTTCCCACAAGGAATAAAAATCAAGTGACTGTTATTTGGTTTACTAACATACAGTATTGAATATTTCTTGAGTAGTGCTAAAATTACATGTTGCACAAAATTTACTGGCTGCTAGTCAGCTAGGGTGACATGAAACCAAACTTGTTCTTCTGGGTGGTGGTTTAAAACAAATTCTCTCTCTTAAATTTGCGAGGACATTCAAAAATGGTCACATAGTGTTTAAAGGCATTGAAGACTCGCCCCAAACCGCGTACAGCGCTCTGAAAAATTTACCTTTCCGTTGCTTGCAAGTGACGTTTTCTGCTTGTCGCTACAAAATGCAGACAGTAATGAAATGTGATACAGGTTGTTATCTTTAGCTGGACCTGAGATGTCCATCGCTGTATCGTGTGTACACTGTGTTGTGGGTATTGACCGCAGCTGTATGTACTGACTGTACACTAGTGTCTAATAACCGAAGGTAGCAAGTTGTGTGCATATTTTCTGGGATCGACGGTGGTGTCTAACACTTCTGTTATACCTCATTTGAAACTAGGTCAGATTAACCGACATTAGACGTTTCTTTTTGCGCGAGTCTTCACACCCTTTAAATCATTTTCTCAGAGAGGATGCATACTGTATGTATAATCTGCTTTATATCACATTTTGTGAGGATTTGGGAAACCCATCTTTAATGTATCATGTTAGCTTACTGTGATCTTGTTTTAAATATACTTTCTTTACAAGAAATAATGATTTAAAACGTATCTACCATATTAACAAATCCAAATTCAATCTCAATGTCTATATATAGTTTAGAGGGCAAATTTCACTTTCCATTCAGATAGTTTCCTATTCCATCCAGAAAAAAAAAAGTAAACAAGAACTGCCATTGAAAGGCACTTAGCATGGAAGTACTCAAGTGACTGCACTGACCTTCTATGAGGACTTAAAAGCCTTTAAGCCTAGTGTTATAAAACAGCTAATCTCTAATGCTATTTTCTCAAGTAGGCTGAGCAAACATGTAAAAAGTCCTTGATCAAGTTCATGTAACTTTGTGTGTTTGATTGGCTATTATGAGAAAAGTGGAGGACTAGGCAAAGGTTGAACAATAAACTGCTCAGGGCATCACTTCTCTTATGAAAGGGATCTTTTTCTTTCCTTTAATGATCTCCTTGAAAGTTGCTTAGAGTTCAACCAAAGAACCTTTTCATTATGCTGTTGCTTTTCTTTGGGATTTTCGGTCAATACGTTCATGAAAGGACTCAACAGTTCAGTGGCCGAAGAGTTTCCTGCTGCACGCAAACCCACAAGGCAAAAAAAAAGGAAAAAAAAAGGAAAAAAAACTGAAAATAAAATAATTGCAGCTGCCTATAGGAAAGTAGAGATTTGTAAGAAGACTATAAGTTAAAACTAAACTACTTATTTGTTGACAATTTACACAAGCATAAATGGATTGATTGTAGTAAGTTAGTAACTCTTCTAGATGCTGTACATAATTAATAATTTTAGGCCAAACTGAAAGCCATTGTTGTACCTTTACCATTCACTGTGGTAGATATGAAGTAACATGAAGGGCTCATCTAAGCACATTGACTGTCAACATCAGTATGTCAATGTCTCAGTGTAATTAATAGAACATTGAAGAAACAAGGGAAGCTGGTTGTTGTAAACTACTACATCTACAACATGGATGGACAATTATTAATACAATTAACATTAAGCAAGTTACAATACTGAACAGAAAGAGTAACACTATATTAGAGAGCGTGGTGGCCAATTGGCTAAGGCGTCGGACTCGTGATCCAAGGATTGCTGGTTCGATTCCTGCCTAGTTCACTACGTTGTGTCCTTGGGCAAGATGCTTTATCTCACTTGCCTCTCTCCACCCAGGGGTTAAATGGGTACCTGTGAGGTAACTTGTCATTGGGCGCAGTATATAACTGCTGCCGACTGCTGTCTCTGGGACAGGTTATCATTGACCAGGGGTAATATAGTGCTTTAAGCGCTGTGATATGGTTTACCATGAATAGCGTAGCTAAATGCCTAATATAATTATTATTACTATATTCTTGACCCAACTTCTTCTATCTTGATTCTTGCAACCACCCTTTTTTCTTAACTCAGCCAACTCCTATATCCTTCGTATATACACCATGCATACACAACTCACTCCCTTCTCAATGTAGATACATAGAAACCAGCACTACTTTAGTTGTTCATTAATGATAATTAGGTCATCATCAAATATCATCATCTTAATATCCTTATAGCTCTGAGCTGTATCAACTCTTGGAGTGTTTACTAAAAGATGACATCAATTGAAGTCCAGCATGTAAAGTCATGATTCTGCTATGTCGTCTGTCAGAGCTTAGACAAACACAATCCTCTGAGCTCTGCATATTTATTGATGGACCAATCTGATCTCCCTTCTTATCCCTGCTAACAATCTTGTTAGTCCCAGAGATGCAAACATGACACTGTGTCCTGTGTGTTTACTTGGCTGTCATCGGGCAAATATACAGGGTAAACATGTTAGTGATGTTAAGTACACAGACTAACAGGGACCAAGAAAATGTAGCCAAGCACGTTACTTTTTAAAAAGAAAGAAAGAAAGAGAATAGATGTAACAAATAAGGCTAGTAAAATAAGAGCTTAAAAATTGTCATAAGTTGTCATTTTATCCATAAAAATCAGCGACTGAAATCGTGCAATGAACATAATGATGAAAGGTTTCCACTATCCTCCTTTTCTAACGTTTTTCTCTGCTTTTTATTTTTATTTAAATCATCTTAATGTCAAAGGACAAAATATCTTGATCTTTCTTTGTGTGGTTTGTCATTGCTTAATTTGTGTTTCATCAACATGATTTCCTTTTATGAATACTTCAATACTGTGTAGTCAGTCTACATTATGGAAATTAAGTTCAATTGCTATTTTTATTTTTCTTCTACATAGTTTTGCTTTTGATTATCTTAACAAAATGCAAAAAAGCAAACAAAACAATCCCAAAACAAAAAAGAAAAGTCCTTTTTTGTAATTAGGTAGAAACTAAATTGTTTTTTTCTTGGGTTGTGGGTGTATACAAGTGATCATGGTAAACACTGACCAGTACTTAGGTATGCTATCAGTGCAATTTATCTTCCTGAGAAAGGATGATGTTGGCCTAATCCAGAGCTAGAACAAACACACTCCTACAAAGCCAACCGGCAGATCATGTAACTATTAATCCTCAATGAGGATGAGTAACAGCTATGGAATGCTTGCATCCTCTAAGACTTCACAAAACATTAGGTTTATGTACAGTTTTGGATGAGTTGAATGTTTGTGCCAGTGAAAAAAGTAAGTGACTGGTACATTTCATAAGCACACCTCTCTCTACTAACAGCAATATTAGTTGGCAATTTAAATCTTGTTACAGTTATGTTTGTTCCAGCCATAATCCCAGATCCTAAGATGTTTAAAACAGCAAAGATTGTTCGACCTGGTTGGGAGGATGATGATGAGGACCACATCCACGATGCAATCTGTCATTTTCCTGATTTTACAGTTCGACAAGGTTCCTTTGTCTTTAAAATGGCAATTAATTTGTTAAAAAGTTATTCCTTCTTTCAATTTAAAAAAAAATGGTAACATCAATCTACAATAGCTACATAAGAGATGTTAGACCATTAACATTCATTTTGAGAACTGACTTAAGTAGTACAGTACTTAGTACTTAAGTAGTACTTAAGTAGACTTAAGTAGTAAAGTAGTACAAAAATAGGTCTCACACATGTCATATCACCGATTACATAATGTTATTTGCTTCCTTAATTCCAACACTTGCTATCAGACATCACCTAAATAAACTCTTAGCAAAAAGTTCACAACTCAGTAACTTGTTCATAATATACAATTATGATTATGTACAAGACAATTAACTTTACTTTGATTAATGTTTATTGGGGAAAGTCAACTCCCTCTTCCCCAAATGTACAGACAGGTTTTATACATAGTGCAACACACACACACACAGTTACCTACATAACAGTGTTACACAGGACAAAGAGCCACCCACACTAACTTCCAAGGTATGTAATCCATTTGAGGTAACACTGTATCGTAGGTAAATTCTGAGATGTTCATGGCATTATGTCTTTCACAAGTCTTTTAATATCATCCAGTTTACTCGAATAGATGCTGCTGTTGCTGATATTCAAACTTAATCAACTTTGCATACAAATCGAGTACTTCTGGAGTGTTCTTTCAGTTGAGTGGGTTTTTTGCAGTAAGTGGAGGAAGTGCTCTCTCTACTTGTGGAGACAATAACTAAGTTTAATTCACCAGTTTCCATTCCAGATCAGAAAGTCTTGTCTCTAAGCTATACGCGGTTGTCGTCGTAATCGTTGTCGCCTTCGATTGTTACTTTTTTCTACATGACCGCTGCAGGACGTCATTTTCTTACTAACGGTTATTTGGATGTTAGGCATACACATTGACGTGACTACTAACAGATTAAATTAACAGACATTAATTTGTCTTCGATGCAGAATACAATCCAAAGTCTGTTTCAACCAGAATATTGCCCACGAAAACATGAAGATCTGAAAACAGTCCAATTATTCCATATAAACCTGTCTTGGGTGGGTTCTTTTTGTTGGAAATTAGTAAATAAATAACACTTTAATTACAACAACTTTATGTCCGACTCATCTAAATCGAGTTTAACAAATAACGGTAGAAACAGGCGAAGGTTTTTTTTTTACGGCCCCTTTCTGACATTCAATTGGTGATGAATTTTCAGCAGTTAGGTGCCAAATGACATGAGTGACCTTTATCATATTACAGACGCATCAGACTCTCAAGACGGTGAAAGTCAGTCACCGCTCATGTAAATCATCCCATATTTAATGAATTCTCGTAAGGCTTCCTACTTTTTCAATTTTAAAATTTCCATAAGTTTTATGTACGGTAAAGTTTCCTATCACACATACCTATCACAAACTATCACAAAACTTTTCCTTTTCCATAAAGGCCACTTTTGGGATTTTGTCACCCTCCCTCCATCCATCATAATTTATCTGAGCCATCCTCACATTTGGTTAGGAGACGGGGCTGTCACGGAATCATGGTTAGGTACGTTACACAGTAAACATAGTAATATACATTGAAAATGCTATATATATGAAAGGTAAAAATGGATAATAATAATAATAATAAATGAGACTTATATAGCACCAAATCAGTAAACAAAAGTCATTGCTCAAGGAGCTTTACAAAGAAAGTAAATTAATTTACAAAAGAACAAGTGAAAATATGGGTCTTAAGTAAGCTTTTGAAAGTAGAAAGTTTAAAAATGTTCGAATGTGATCTGGTAACTTGTTCCATAGATAAGAGCCAGAATATTCAAAGCTTCTGTAACCATAGGTCTTCAAGCGTGGTACAGAGTATAAAAGCCTGCAGAACATGTATGCGTGTATGTATGTATGTATGTATGTATGTATTTTAGATCCTCCTGCAAGCAGGAACTCGGGAAGAAGCCATCATTGGCTTATCAAAGCCGCAAGCTGACCGAAGTCAGTCTCTAACATTCATATTTAACGTCCATGATTATGAATTATCAATTGTCAACAACTCTGTAACTGGACGACATACATTAAATCTTGGAGTGACTCGAACTTGGGACCTTATGTTTGAAAGGCACCGGCGTTAGCCACTGAGCTAACACTCCTAACATTCCCACAAAAATAAAAATACTAAATGAAAGAATATCTCATGGACTATAGTAAAAATGAAGTTTAGGAAGAGTTTTACATTTGTAGAACCAAATAAACGAGCAAAATAAAACGAAACAGTTGATGAAAGTCATAGTAGTGTATATTTAAACGTTTTCAAAGATTTCCCATCTTCCTCGTCAGGAAATAGATAACAATATAGTCACTTATGTATAGTGCATACGAAAGTTGTAGTATTAATGTTGACTATCCATGTTCAAAGATATAGGAGGTTCTAAAATAAGTTGAGTATATATGACGATCCATGTTGAAATAGTTGATTGTTTAAAACGGGTTTGAGTTTCTTGATGTACAGTGCCTCCTTAATTTTAATTTCAAAGTTAAAATGATTTGGCATTTATACTCCACACTGTAATTTCCATTGAGTGCGGAATCTTATGATTTCAGGTAAATATGGAAACAGTTGGTACAGAATATAAAAGCCTGCAGAATATGTCATATTGTAAACCATTTTCAAGGTTGTTGCTGCATAGGAGCAAATATTAGGAAACATGTAGAATTGTTTGACATCAATGTCAAACTACTGTATCATATCTTATTTGCAAATTAAAGTTTTTCAACAGTTGAAATTAAACCAACTGTCAAACCATCCATGACTGTGTTGTAGTTTATTCGCAATTCAACTTCAGTACCTAATCTCCCAGTTTCATTCAACTATTTCTACACATATTTATGATGCGATATTAAAAACAGCTCTTAAACCATAATGGTTAATGGCATCACCCAGTCTGGATAAAAAAAAATGTAAAAAAAATAAAATAAATATAAGTAATGTAAAAGTGAAGGTTTTTACTCACCAAACAATATTAAAATAAATAGTTTTGTCCAATAAAGCATCAACATCATCATAAGCACTATGTGATGGCTATTCCAGAGTAGTTTAGCACAAGTAGAAACATAAACTCCACCTTCAAACTCTCAGAAAAGGAGACATGTCTTTTAAAAACCCTTGCACCGAATGTTACAAGCTGAACATTAATATAGGAGTAGAAAGTCACAGACAGTCTCAGGAATGAAATAAGATGGGTTTGAATGCTGCCACCGCTAAAAGTAGAACAATTCTTGATGAAAAGAAAACAAATTGTAAGCTGGCTGACGACAGCTCATATTATCCACAGTCACGATCCAAGAGTTTTCTCGGTTGGAGAGCAATCTTTAGGGAGCCGAATCCAGAATGAAATTTTGATGTAAACTTTCGCTTGTTCTACTTTTTCCTTTTAAGTTTGGTTTTATTGCGAGCTTTATGAAAGTTTATTGCGAAGGTTCTTCAAGTTTTACTAGAGTTTTCAGTGATAGGTTTGGTTATATCATCGTAACTGCAGATTCGCTCTGATTTGTTGTGTAAAACCCACCGATTGTTTCAACTGATGAGGAGAGAAAGAAACGGGGAATACCCAAACTAATTAACTTATTAATTAAACTACCAATTAAAGCAATATTACAAACTATTATGGTAGGATGGTCATATGCTAAACAAACAGACACATAGATTGCAAACATTGAAAGCACTTAACCAAGCTAGCAATTAAAGTTTCAATGTACAATGTGCTAAGCTAAACGATTCGTTCAATCAAACCACAATCACTGAAATTAAAAGACCGATGATTGCCTTACACTAACTAGTCAGTAAATGTGAAGTCTTTGGGTTTTACCAGATATTTTCAGATTACTAAGGTTGCCTTTATATCAGTAACTATAGTAACGCTCTTATCGAAACAGTACTTAATACAGTTTTGTAAGATGGGCAATGTTTTGACAGAATTGTTTGTTACAACTTGTTGAGTATTATTACAGCAGCTTCTTGAACATGATTGGCCAATCTCACCAAACATATCAGCTGCTGCTCAAACCACGATGTTAAACTAAGACAACCCCCTTCAAGTGTTTCCACCAAATGAACATAACTAATTAATCAGTGAGTATTTAAATATTTCAGGCAATTCTGGAATTTCGTTCCCTGGACAGTTTTGCTATTTAATTTATTGACATATATAGGCCAATTAAGTCACAATATTTTCATCATTTTTCTTATTTCTTATTGCTGCCAAATTGAAACTTGAATAGTCGAGCTAATGACTTATAGTGTTAGGGATTTAAAAGTTAAAACTAAAGACTAATAAATGAGCTGTCTCACTTTCATGAAGACTAATTCATTGAATTTTAAAACAACACACTAATATGCCTTACTCTTCCCCCATTCTTGCTAGTATGTTATATACTCTAGCCCTAGTCTTTGTATGATAGCCTACCTCACTGTATAACTAGGTCTTTATGAAATTAATATCCCTACAGGCATCAAGATATATTTCTATTACACAATCTCAAAATCAGATCTTCAAAAACAATTTTCCCTCCTTTTTTGCCCTTCTTCAAGTAATCCTATTCCCATACAGAGAATCCCAAAAGTCAACAGACATTAATTCCTCCGAAAACCAAACGATTCATTTCGGCTCAAAGTACACAAAACATTTCCAGTCAAATATTGACTCGCATATTAGCCTTCCGATATCAAATTACATATTCCTCTTTTGAGACAAATTGTCTTTACTCTGGCCGTGCCTCTGCTATCTGGGTCTCCCTCTCAATGCACACAACTCATATAAATGATGATTATGATCGTGATGCTAAGGCTGCAAACTAAACTCAACTTGGCATTTTTCTGATAATCTTATACTGTTCAGAAGGTTGGTAACCAAATCAACATACTGCATTTCCAACAGTTAATATAGAGATATTTTTGGGTAGCTTTTGGCAGCATTCTATATTAGTTAGTTGTGCAGCTATACTGTGCGTAGCTGTAAAAGCAAGAAAAAAACCCATCCAATATTTTGTCAGTAATCCCTCTAAATCAACACCTTATCAGTCTACCATATCAACTTTCCCTTCAATAGCTCTAGTACACTAATCTCCCAGTTTTTTTTTCTATTAGAGTAGAAAAAACGTTTCTCTGTTTAAAAAGCAAACGATTCTTTCTTTAGGCAAGATCCTATAACAATGAAAGGCAATATTAATCTAGCATATATCTTATCTGATTTACTGATATTAAATATGTATTTCCTTCAAGGAAGCTTGCAATGAATCCTTGCATCTAGGCTTAGGGAACTTAAAATCATTGATTGCAGAGACAAGAAAAAATCCACCAAAATCATATATCCTTTTTAAACCAGTGATATGGATTATTTGGATCGGAGCTAGAATAAGAATGAAATTTCACACAATATCTTTTTTCCTGTCCCAATGGTGAGATGTAAATTTGTCGGCTTTTGGTACGCTTTTTTCCTGCAGTTTTCAAACAAGCTTTGCTTTCAGAATGAGATACAACACTAAACAGAATACAAGTTGATAAAAGATTAGTTCAAAGAAACATGAGCAAAAACCATGGTCCTGAAGCTTGAAGACACAAGATTTGTTGCTACACTGTAAATAGCAAATAGATGGAATAATGCTAATCCCCACAAGAACTAAAAGAGCAAGTTAGATAACCAGCTTAATGGTAAATGAATCCAAGCACACATGATGAAAAACCACAGAATCAACAAACTTTCCAAAAGATTTTAAAAGGCAAAAACCACAAACTTCAAAAGCATTTGACTATTGATTTGGTATTTACTCTTCCATTCACTATATAACTGACTTACTCTTCCCACGGCAAATTATTTTGCTATCCTCTGTACTTTTATCGCTGATAAACACAAAAAGTACCAGATTCCTTACATGTTCAATGACTCCCACAGAAAGAAATTTGTTTCTAATTTATTGACCAATCCAAAAACAGTTGAGTTTCTATAGTGAGCTCTTCCTTGACGAGCGTCTCCAACAAAAGTTGTGTCCTCTCCCTGGGACTGCCAAAGAATAACTGGTGCATTAATCCAATGGTGAGTGATAGTGCACTAACAAACACATGTGTGGATAACACCAGACAAACAGACAGACTGGCCACCTCTCGTAGTAATCATTTCTGGTATTGAATGTACAGAACGCAAGGAGGGACGGTGTGACACTGTCATGCTGTAGGCAGCGTCCATGCAGAAAACTATTGCAGCAAAATCGCTTCTCGACCTTTTGGCTAAGATCATGTGTAGTATCTGTTCCCTTTCGAGGGGAATGGTGATGCACACCTGACGATGATCACACAGTCACAGTCCCGATGCAAGGGGACTGGGGTTGGAAGCGGATCAGTCGTTCGGTAGTTTGGTTTTCGTGCCCAGGTTTTTTCCTGGGCGACTTTTCCTTAAAAAAAACTATTGCAGCAAATCAGGAATCATGCAAACAAGATAACTTAGTTCAGGATGATCCTTGCTGCAAATATTTTAAACATTACTCATGTAGGACTTTGGCAAACAATTGTTTTGAGTCTAATTTTACCAGAAAGACAAAGAAACATCAATATGTTTTCTGCTCTACAAATTGTAGTGAAAGAAGAAGTTATCAAAGGTTTTATTTTGTTTGATCATTGAAATCTGTAGAGCTGCTTCTGAAATTATCAAAAACTCAAATACTCTAAACTCATTTAAAAGAAAACTCAAGCATTACCTTTAAAATAATAGTACAAACCACCCACGCTGAGTTGTTACATTGTCTCTTTGTATGGATTTGCTTTTCCCTTTCCTCGCTACCTCTTTATATTTTTTCTCTGTTTTTCTTATCTCTTTACTCTCTCTGTACTTATGTGATTATTGAAATTTGCTAACTTTTGTTAAGGGTCCAGACTCGAAAAGTTTATACTTACTTGTGGTTCCTCCACTTCCATTATAGCATACTTTGTACTTTGTTTATTGTTATTTCATCATAATTTGAGTAAATTACTCATCGACTCTGTTACTGTATATATATATGGAAAGTAGAAAATAAACTTGAAAAAAAAAAATTGTTGGAGAGGAGTGTATTCTACAGTCAGTGAGCTACTAAACTATCACTTCAAGACAAACGTACACGATTTCATGAGGGGTGAAACATGTATATTTCAGAGGCGGGGGAGGGGCCTTTATCTCCCACTACATATAATCAAGGGGCCTCTCATCCGGCAGAGGGAATATTACAGATTATCCTAGTGTACATTAGACTACATATATATCCAACGTGTATGTG
>JAIPMN010003426.1:0-10148 GCA_020650975.1 Apostichopus californicus | reverse complement strand
CCCCCCCCCCCCCCCCCCCCACTCTTACCCCCCTGCATATTTGGTAACAGCAACAAATGTCACTCTCCCTTGATTTGATTCAAATTACCAAAACAATGTAGAAAAATAAAGGATGAAAGGCAACAAAACAAAAGGCATGGATGACATAGAAAAGTCTGACAAGCAGACTTATTTCCACTGTAGTCACTATAAACATGAAAATACTAGAGTTGCAACATCCAAGTACATATAAAACAGAGAATTAAGGGTAGCCTTTCCACTTTCTGTATGCCCAGTGTGAAAAATGACAGATTCTGTACAAATTGGGCAATTTCTAACTAAAAAGTTTGAAACTACATGAATTTGAAAGGCCCTATTTACATGAATGGGTTTATTGTAACAGGTATGAAGGGACAATTGTTGCAAGACAGACTCTAGAAGAGAAGATGATGAAAAATGTCCAAGAAAAAATTTTTATTCTTTTCAGGTTTAGTAAGTTAACACTTAAAAGTCAGCAAACTTGTTAGAAAGTATCATTACTTCACGATGGTTTGATGTGTACATAATGTATTAACACTAGTTCTTATAGTCAGTAAACCCTGGATTCCTGTGGTGTGACTGGTTTAACTTGCAGATTAGTGTGTCAAAGTGTGAGAAAATGTAAAAGTTGACACAAAAGTCTGAGCAACGGTGTTAAAGATAATTAGGAAAAAGTATCAAATTATAGGACACCTTGTACTTCGCACTTTACATGCTTCAGCTCCGTGGACCGTGAAATGCCAGGCAGACATAGGGGCCTCTATTTCCTGTGTCAAGTACAGACTCAATTTACCATTCAACTTATAAGTTCCCACGCTTCTTTCTGTACGAGAATTTCTCAAACTGTCGCTCGTGGTGAGGGGCTTAGGCTTGAATGATTAGAGTTAACTCAGGTGGCAGAAACGTTAAAACATGTAGTCAATCAAATATGATAAGAAAGTTAAAATCTCTTCAAAATTATGCTTGACAATATCTTCCAACTGAATCAATTTTACTTTTTGCTACTATGTGTGGAAAGTTGCATATTAGATAGTAATTCCAAGAAAATGCCAATATTACAATCTTTTGGCAATTTCTTATATCCCTACAATGTATAAATTAATGCCCTACTCCTCTTCCCATTGCCATTAGGTGGAGACTCAATTGATCAAGTCAGCAAGGAAATAGATCCTTTAAATAGCTAGGCTAAGAAAACAAGTAGGCTAGACTATGTATCAACTTAGATCACATACCTAGTCTCAGCCAATTGTATGGCGTCTTCAACATAGGCGTAGGAGGCGGGGGGCTGGGGGGACTGCAGCTCCCCCAACCAAATATTTTTGTGAAAACCTACTGAAAGAAAAATAATTTGCATTGTGTTTTTGTAAGGGTTAAACTTCTATTATTATGATCATTATTATTGTAACAACTTCTCCAATAATTATAACCAATATGGTAGGGTAATAACACGGCAAATGATTGTATGTTATTGGCCTGCGATGTTATAACTGATGCATGCCTATATGATATGCACATTAACCTGAGGAACGCGGGCGGAGCGAGCAAAAAAATTGTGGTTATATTCTTCGGGCAAGCCGTTACAGCCCCCCCCCCCCAAAAACAAATTGGGCTCCTACTCCTATGGTCTTCAACCAACCAATCAGAATCTCATCTACAATATATGTCAGTCCATATAGGCGGGTCCTTCTATTTATCCTTCAAGGAGGAGCGAAGACACAACAATTCCCATACACTACTCTACATTAGCCTGGATCCAATAATATAGACCTCTGATGGAACAGGGTAGGCTGTAAACTATACAACTTCATTGGACTACAATTGTCATAGCATTCCCAATGGCCTGTGAGGTGATCAATTCCTTAACTTTCCGAATTAATTTATAACCTTGAACCATGGCAGTTTGAAATTTCCACTGCATTCCTCACCATCCCAGATGGCCAGTGTTCACATCTAGATTCAGTCCCGAGCTAGGCGCCAATTGTCCTCAGGAATGACTCGAGACAAATTTGAAAATCATTTGACGAGGGCATATGAAAGGCGGCCCACTCCGTCGAGAAAACAGGAAAAACAAAATGATTTAATATTGCAATTACCGATAACCGGATTACTTCTGAAGGGGAAGCAGGGAAAACACCATTCGGTAGAATATTTGATCAATGTCCCTTTGGTTCTCTGTGGTTTGCAACAAATGAAAACTATCAACCAGGAATTTTGTCATAAGAACTTTGAGCACAGAATCAAAACCAGCATTGTTACGAACGAACGCAGGATTCTGCATCCGGGACGCAATGTTTTCGCCAGGGATGCAAAATCTTCAAATTGTTTGAGTCCCGTGGACAACGCAAACTTTTTTGTTAAGAAACAGACCCCAAGTACCTCACAACTAAGGCTATGGAAAACATAAAACACAGGTTGGAAGTATTATATTATAGTACAGGTTGCTTACTTGTGAGTCAGTCTTTCCATGGTTTGAAAAAGATATTACATAATATTGATAGGCACAGTGATACCATACGTGGCCAGTTAAAACCTACTGTACAGTTGTGAATAGTAAAAAGGTCAATATACCTGCCCACACAACATGCTTCCCATTAATGTAAGTTGGATCCAAAAGAAGGGACATGCAATGAATACATCAATACAATGAATACATACAAGTTTTTCTTAGCTTGATCTCTGCAAATAAGCCAAAACTTACGCAAAAAAAGGCATCATCATGATTGTGTGACAATTTTACATCACAGTAGTATCAAAACAAGATGTAAAATGTCAAGATAGAATGAATACATAATGAGGTTGTAACATCATTTTATTCAAATTACAATCTGTGTGAGTTTAAAGAAATATAACTTTAATACCAGACCACATTCTGTCTTTTTTTGTCTGTTGTTGGGTGGGGCAGGGTGGGGAAAGGGGGGGGGGGAGAGGAGCGGACGACATTGTTTTCATAAGTTTTCAATACATATATGACAAATCCTGATGAAATACATGTATTCAATTGGATGTAAGATGAACCTCTGAACTCTCTCACAGAACATGACCACATCTCTTATTTTCCTAGCCTTTCTTCTTATATCTTTCATAATCACCTTCCCCCCCCCCTCCATGTCTCAAATTTCCTATGTTCAATGAGGTGGGATTAATTCTATTCACCTTTTCAAAAATGGACTCCACCAGAAGAGATTTAGCCAATGGCAAAACAGTGTGGCTGGTTTGAATGCACGGAGCATTGACACCATGGTGGTTATGAACTAAAGAGCCTTTTTTTTCCATCGCTAATGGAAGCAGTGATAGTCTACACCTGCTAAATGAATTAGAACCAACCATTCCTTTTACTTTTGTCCATCCATGAGAAAGGTCGTTTAACAGTTCTAGCTCAGAAAAGCTGGGTCTGTTCGTAAAACTTCAAAAGCCTGAAGGAATATTTTTCCAAAGAAATACATGTTTTAAGGAAGAACAACTTTTTGGGCAGATGGTTATTGGTTGTGTTTGTTTTGCGTCTATTTTTTGGGTTATATTTGCCCGAGGACAGCAGGGTTAGGAAAAAATATATCATGAGAAAACCTGGTTTTCAAGAGTGATTAAACTGATGGTTTTCCCAGCTAAAAGCATCTAGGATGTTCTGATTATCCTCAAACAAGAATTGGAATTGCCTTAAGAGTCAAAATATTATCTTTAGAGGAAATTTTGTATCTTTTCTTTTTGCCAGAGATGAATGTAAAAAGGATACAAGTACTTTTCAAACTTGGATGTCATGTGACATTTCTACACAGAGAATAATATGTCGACAAATGGATCTCACATGAACCCGGTGCCTTCCAATCATAAGGTCCCAAGTTCGAGTCCCTCCAAGATTAATGTATGTCGTCCAGTTACAGAGTAGTTGACAATTGACAATTCATAACCATGGATGTTAAAATATGAATCTAAGAGACTGACTTTGGTCAGCTTGTGGCTTTGATAACCTAATGATGGCTTCTTCGCGATTTCCTGCTTGCAGGAGGATCTAAAATACATACACACAAACATACATATTTTTAAGAACATTTAAATCCTTTTAAGTCTAAATAACTATCTCTTCAAAACATCAATAGATTTGATTGCATGCTTGTCTCATTGCTTGAGTAACACACCACTCATTTTCCTCCAGATAAACAAAAGATAATTAAAGTATGAATAATGGTCTTCCTTTCGCCATAACTCATAACTTTGGCTTATTCCCGAGATCTTGTGATAGGGTTTTTCATAGCATTGAAAGTGGGACAGAAAGAACTCCACACCTAGCACAGTTTTAAGCTTCAATGCTTCTAGGAAAACAATTTCAACGGTTTCCAAGGTAACCAGCAAAAATAGAAACCTTTTCAGCACCAAGTTCAGCACGTGCTTGCAATTTCATTCAAATCATTGGAAGTCTTGCTTTCTTGTAGAATGAAGTTATCATTGAAGTAATTCTTATTTAAATTTAGTTTAATATGTCTTACGCTTTGTTTAATTTATTAAGATTATGATGAGCCGTATAGCATGGTTATTTACACTGAGAGCCACAGCTGGACAAAACCTCAAAAAGTCAAATAATTTGCATCACAAAATTATGGTTTACATACATAAAGTTTGTATATATTTCTCGTTTAAAGTTTCTGAACACAAAAACTGTGCAAAGATCAACAAATCATTTGGTAAAACTGAAGGCATAATGACATAGGGCTGTAAGCTATCAGGTGTAGGTTGCCAAACTACTCCTAAAAATGAATGGAATGTTCCTTACAAATTATATCATGAATCCATGTAAGAGCAATCTCTCACACCCACATCAGTGGCATGATACTACCTCTGTACATGATAACTAGTTGTGAGGGTTTGGGTTACAGCATTACATCCATCCTACCTAACACAGAAGGAGGATATTAGATGCTTAATTGATCAGATCACAAATTATATCATGAATCCATGTAAGAGCATTCTCTCATCAGCGGAGTGTCCATACAGTCAGGGGGGGGCGGATGCCCCCCCTGAGGGACTCAAATGGACTGCTGGCGCCCTTTTCACCTCTTTACCACTTTTTACTTATTCGCGATTATTGCCTTTTTTATTGCGCTCTCATGTACCTATTGACCATTTGTCACATTTTTTTTGTATAATTTTGGCGATTACACCTATTTATTCTTCGTTTATCTGCAAATTAGCCAGGCCCGAAAAGGATCATTTCCGACGATCTAGGGAGTATCTTTGTTCAAAAAATTTCTGTACGCTACGCGCCAACCTGTGGTGGCGCTCCGCTTAGATAGTTTCGAAAGCGCCCCTACAGACCATTCTCGCTCCTCCTGACCAATACCCCTAGCTCCGCCACTGTCTCTCATACCCACCTCTTTACATGATCACTGGTTTTTAGGGTTTGGGTTACAGTATTACATCCATCCTACCTAGCACAGAAAGAGGATATAAGATATGCTTAATTGATCAGATAGGTCATGTAAAATAATGAAAAACACAGCATATTCATCTATGACGATTATGCTTATCGTATTTGACCTCCACAACACAATCTCAAAGAAATATGTTGTGTTTACAATGTTATGTCTTTGGGATGGATATCCATGAGGCAAACAACCAAAATCAACAACATGGGTTGGGGTGGGGGAGGGGTGGGGGGAGAACTGAACTGGAAAGACAAAGAAAAAAATAGAAAACAGTTTGCGTGTAAGTGTTGCAAAATTATTTAATGATACCACAAGTGGCAAGCTTGGTTTAATTTTTGCAAAGGGAATTTAACGCAAATGAATATTGTCATCTGTTGAGCAATTATGATATGACTGTATCATTAATGGGAAAAATTCTTGCTTGGACAGCAATTTATATTTAGAGCAATAAATAAACTACTTGAGTTTACAAAGTATGAATTGAGTCAGGAGCACTCTATACTCGTATCCATAATAGACAATTTTATACTTAACCACAATGATAAAAGCTATAACAAATCTGATTTTCTTTACCTGGGAACAAACACACTGAAAACCATAAAAATAACTTTGAATAACATATTTTCAACACACAAACTTGTTTTATTGTAAGGCATATATTGATTCTAATGGTACATTAAATGAACTGACCTTTAAGAAATGACAAACCTACTTTTTGCAATAATTCATCATCTACCTACTTTTCTGATCTAATTGATCAATGATACCCCAAGCCTTTAAAAGAAATACTTGTGTATGACATATAAATAAAAGAACAAAATATGGGGGGAGGGTGGGGGATGGAGGGAAGAATTCATAGGGAGAAACAAATACTGCTAGGAACTGAAAGATGTGGCAAATGCATATATGATAAAAAATGGAGAAACAGATGAAAAAAAAAAAAAAACCTTCATTAAAAAGGAACGTGTCCAAATGCAGATATTTTGCCAGTGAAGTTAATAAGCCCATAAATCTTCCTATTTTTCCTATTCTCATTTTGAGACATGCATTACTGATGACATTAACATTTTACCGGGAATTGAGAACTGAGAGAGAAGAGGAAAGAAGGGAGGATAAAGAAAACTTGATGAGGAAAAAAAAATGCAAAGAAACCAAGACAAAAACAAAGAAGAGATGATATATATGTAATGAAGAAAAACAAACTCTAAGGGAAAGGTTAATATCGAAAAAGATGAATTTATGGTGCCATTCAGCAAGGTTGAAAGTAGCTTGCAGTAAAGAGTTACACTGAGAGACAACAAACTGTCAACATCTTTTGTAATATTCGTCCCTTTGGTTTGGTTTAATAGCATCTTTAGGTTTCTTTCTTTCAACACCTTGCTGACAACTATTCCAGTTTTGCCATTCTGATGAATAAATTTCAAGAGAAAGATTAAAGGCATTGAATCTTGCCCCAAAATGCGTGCCGTCCTCTGAAAAAGTTAACTTTCCGTTGCTTGCAAGTGAAGTTTTTTTCTTGTCGACTACAAAATGCAGACAGTAATGAAACGTGATACCTTGTTATCTTTTATCTAGACCTGAGATGTCCATCACTGCTATGTACACTGTGTAATGGGTATTGACAGTAGCTGTATGCAGTGACTGTACACTAGTGTCTAATTACCGACGGGTAGCAAGCTGTGTGTGTATTTTCTGGGATCGATGGTGGTGTCTAACACTTCTGTTACACCTCATTCGAAACAAGGTCAGATTACCGACATGAGATGTTTCTTTGTGTGCGCGCCTTCACTCCCTTTAATCTTCCCTGACAACTATGACTGCATAATTTAAACTTCTAAGAGCAATTATGCCTAGGAACACAATCTCATACTTATTAATGTTAATTTGTTAATTGATACAACAAACTTTAGCACGTTATTGTTATGTTAATACCAAAAGAGAATGCATTTCATATGCAAAAATACTGTAATTAACATCCCAGAAAGACAGTCAAGTTTAATTTAAATTAAACTAAATTACATTACATTACATGTATGAATAGTATAAATACTAAGAATTGAGGAAGTAACAGGGTGTGGGTGGCTAGGTTGGCAATCTCTTAATATTGTAAGATACAAACCTAATCTAATACCTTACAACCTAAGGTTTAGTATAGGCTCTTACCCTATCAATTACTACAGCCTTCCCTATAGGCTGAAATAGATAAATGCATTTTTCAGCTTTAAATTGCAAAAAGCCTCCAAGGAAAAAGAACTTATTGATGCAAACAAGAAACCAGTGAAAAGTTTGCGTGACTTCACGATGCACTTTTTTATCTACGTCATGGTTTTAGTTCATCTTAAGAATGCCTGCGAACATTCTCCATTAAGGTCCACAGTCAGCCCAAAGCAAGCAATGGAATCCAATATTATACATATTTTTTTTTAAAAAGGGTACAATACATAACATTTTTGGTTACTAGCCTAGTTAAAGGACTGGAGTTATTATCAATTATAGCTGTCCTCCTTCCAATGAAAAATGACCAAACTATTGATGGAGAAATAACCAGGCTGAATAAGATCTGTTTTATTCCAAATTTTTTTTTTTTTAAGTGCTGGTGAACTACAGTTACCTCAGTGTAAAATATCCTGTATACCCCTTCAACCCCCCCCCCCCATACCCCAAGCCGACAAGGGGAAAAGACTTACTGAGGAGTACTAGCATTTGTTTTTCTTAAAAAGAACCATTGGATGACTTTTCACTTAGCATCCAGACTTGTTTGATCCATATCAGATGAATGAGACACAGTATGGTCACAGAAAGATGAAAAACTGCGTTATTAACTGTGTTATATTAGAAGGCTGTCTTGCTGCAGTTAAGTGGGAAGAACTTTGATTACTGCAAGAACAGCACTGCATCACAACAAGTCCATTTAAAGCAGGGTTGGGCAACCTTTTTGAATGAATGGGCCAGATATAAGGAGTGAAAAATTGACTGGGCCACACCTAACCAATGACCTGCTGTTGATTTCAAACCTTTGATTCCGAGGACTCTCAAGCAATTGGTGTGTACTTAATCTGTATTCTCAAAAACATAATGTCAATACAGTACAGTTGATAATTAATGGAGATAATAGGCCTACCTGACAGCATCATTAGTGCAGATAAATTCTAAGCAGCTAACTCGTATTTTGTGATGATGTCAAATAGATTGAATTTTTTCTTTTGCTTGAGACATCTCACGGCCTCAAAAAATCACTGGCGGGCCGCATGTGGCCCGCAGGCCGTAGGTTGCCCGCCCCTGATTTAAAGTATTATTGTAAAGGTTCAAGGTGATAGAAGTTATGCCAAACCTCTTGAATGGTTCTAGAAATAGGCCTATTAATCTCTAAACCATTCATAAACTTCACCTCTATCTCAAAACAAATAATTAACCAGAGGAAAACCCCTCCCAGCTGTTACTTGTCTTTAAATACATTATATATGCAACATAAGAGCAGTATATAGAAATATTAGTACAAGGCTAACTATACTACTTTGACTTTTTAGTCGCAGTAGAGCTCTCTCTCGCAAAGTGGCAGTAGGGCTCTCTCCCGCAAAGTGGCAGTAGGGCTCTCTCCCGCAAAGTGGCAGTAGGGCTCTCTCCCGCAAAGTGGCAGCAGGGCTCTCTCCCCGCAAAGTAGCAGTAGGGCCCTCTTCCGCAAAGTCGCAGTATGGGCTCTTTCCTGCAAAGTTGCAGTAGGGCTCATTTGCATGTAAAAAGTGAAGTCACAGTCAAGTTGCAACAACTTCACAGTCAATAAGTTGTAATAACTGGTCGTTGCAGGAAATATTTGTTGGTGATGGTTAGTATTACACCGCTCCTGAAGACACGACTCTATTTAATATACTTGCTTCATCATTTGCCCTAGCATGCTCTCAAGTTGAACTTGTTATTTTTGTAGTAACAAACAAACGTAAAAGGCCAACTACGATGTGCTATTTTTTATCAACTATCATAAAAGTATCCACCTACCTGAGAGCATTTGTAATTTTAATATTTTCTTCTATAATCTTACCCTTTTCCTCCCATATCACCGATAGGAAGCCAGTTGTCCATGCATGACACCAAACGATCCTTCTGTTACCCTTTTGACAACACCCAGTAGAATTGAGATGGAAAAAAATTATTTATTGTGGTTGTTAAAATTGGACTTATACTAGGGAAGGAAGCTGGTATAACTAGAGGTACTTTAGGGAGCAATAAAACTGAGAAACTTTATGATATGCAATATAACGTTTTTGGCAAATTGGTTCTCTCATACTAGAGAGAGATGAGGAGTTTGTAAACAATGTCCCCAGAAGTGATTATTACAACTCCAGAATTAGGACTCTTAGGAAGTTCCTGTGCATCATTTTATGATAGTTAAGTAATGATATACTACTTAGAGAGTCACCTGTGCTGTATAAATAACAAACATAAAATATTATTATATTGAATGTAATATTTATATCGAGTTGGTTAGCATCATGTTTGATCTCTAGAGTAAGGCAAATATGTCAACAAAACAGAACTAGTATTGTTCTATACAGGTGACAAACGCCTACAGTGGAATTACGACCTTCCTTAACGGTTTCGAACCTCTGGACATACAATCAGCATCCATAGCCTAGTGGTTAGGGTGTCCGCATATAAAGCGGGAGGCCCAGGTTCGAATCCCGGTGGAGGCTGGAAGTTTTTTCACTGTTCTGGATT
>JAIPMN010003425.1:3560-22929 GCA_020650975.1 Apostichopus californicus | reverse complement strand
ACCAGAAGCCTGTTGTTGAGGTCAGTGGTCATTTCAGGACCACTGTACAACCTCACTATACATTACATCACATTCATGAAGAAAACTGCTCATGTTACATCATCAAAACCACAATGCATTTTAGATTCTGTTTTTTTTTTTCTCTTTCTCTCTGACGCTTATCCAACTTTATATACCACCCTCAAGATTAACTATGTCATTATTGATGCTTGTGGTTCCAGTACATAGATAGCTTTAGATATGTCCCCCCCCCTCCCCCAAACCTCATTTGTATTTATTTTGCAAACTACCACACCATACCATACACTGTTGTCTGAAGGCTATTTGTAGTAAAACTATATCGGTAGAGGTAAAGTTATCTTTGCTAATTTTGCTATATTTTTTATGGTAAATGAAGGTGTCCACAGAATAGCATTCTTATAACCAATTTCCTGGACATTTTTTTTTATTCCAGGCTGCCGCTAACGATCAGACAGTGTGCATGCAGTTTCTGCTGGAGGCCGGGCTAGATATCAAGACAGAAAATAGATTTGGACAAACGCCTCTGATGTTAGCGAGGGATCTGAATAACAGCAAAATGGATGAGCTCCTCGCGGAATATCTTTAACATATCAAGTACCTCAAGCACCTCAGATCTTACGTAACCGATGATGTTAAAATCTGGTGTTGTGTTACAGTCTGGTGTAACTTAACCTCTGGTGTAACTTAACCTCTGGTGTAAGGTAACTCCTGGTCTGACATGTCTTCTGGTGTAATGTAATCTATAGTGGAATTAGTAACCGCTGGGTGAATGTAACCTCTGGTGAAGTAACCGCTGGTGTAACTTAACCTTTGTTGTAAATTGAATTGTATACATATATAAATCTTTCCGTCAGTTTGTCTGTCAGTCAATCTGTTGGTATTTACTAATGAAATAGATTCTCTTTAAGAGATGTGCAATGTACCTTGTTTAAGGGACACCTCAACTGACTAACAAAATATAGTCATTTTATTTTCGTATGGGTTATATTTATAAAGAAATGGTTGTGATTACCAAAAAAGTCAATTCTAATTTATATTTGTCATGTTTTATTTGGTTTTGGTATTAACTACTATACAGCAGTGGGTTAAGATGTGTAGAAAAGAAAGAAAGTTGCTTTCATTATTGGTAGGTCAAAGGTCAGGTTTAGCGACATGTTATTCCCCATAAAATAATACTCCAGACTACAATTTCCCTGATAGTGAGTCGACTCTTCGTTTAAAAACTTGAAGTGAAGTGACAATAACAGATGTCAAACAAATGTTAATGGAAAAATGTAATATATATTTGAAGGACTGTGGAAAAAGAGAAATAAAAATAGCTTTAAAAGTATATAAATGTATATAAAGAAGTCAAGGTGTCACAATCCAAGAAATAAAATGAGACTAGAGTTTATTTTATTTCATAAGAATTGGTTTAGTTAATGAAAAGGAACAATAAAAAAACCTTTTTCTTACTTTAGTAATTCCATGTATTCTTCAAATTTGAAATATTCATTCTCTCAATATTCTTTCTCGGCCATCTAATGTATCTCGACAACATTGGTCGTTTATTTCAATTTGTGCATCTGGTTTTGTTTTAGCGAGAAGTCTTTGGGCGTATAAACCCAGCTTTGAAGTTTTTCTAGCCTTCAGAAGTTTAAACAGATTGTATAGTAACAATATTTATGTCTAGACTGATATGTCTTTCATATTTCCCCGTCATTTTGTTATATAGTGGTCATTAGACAGGATTTTGGCACACAGAGCAAATCCATCCCACAAAAAAGATTTCAGTCTGACCAATATAAAAAATAGCCTTGCAGTTAATATTGTTTATGTGGGCCCTTAAGGCATTAGGCTTGAACACCTAACAGGCCTACCCTGCATGTAGCTCTATCTAGCTAGATTTTGATTCTCTCTTGACCAGGGGGTAGGGAGCTTCCAAAAAGTGGGGGGGGGCACAACATCAGAGGGGACACTTTCTCATTCCACAACCACCACTCGTTATGCTATAAACCCATACACACCTGTCATATCACTTAAATATATATGATGTGTTAGTATGCTATCAATACTATTATGGTGCACTGCAACATTGATTTTTTATTCATTGAGATGGTTTATTGTTAACCGTGTTAACCGTGCTACATATCTTAACGTGCTACAAAAAGATATGGGATGCCATTTTAAAAATAGCATGTACAGACTAAAAATAAATAATTAAAATAAAATATTTAAATTAACAAAGGCTTAAGATATACAAAAGACAGTTCTTCATCAAAGAGGCACATTTTATTTGCCAGTAGGGCAAATAAGCTATTTTGGAAAAAAGTGGGGGGCACGTGCCCCCCGGCTCCTACCCCATGCTCTTGACCTTTGCTCCAGGCCAATATTTCTTTCTGGTCCTTTGACATTCATTGAGATCCGCGATATTATGAGCTTTGTAAAGCGCCTTGAACAGTGACTTTTGTCTACTGATTTGGCGCTATATAAGTCTCATTTATTATTATTATTATTATATGTTTCTGTTCTATTTGTATTGTTATCATAATCTGAGAAAATGGGATACCCCCACAATATGACCTGGCAGTTCTGCGATATTGACTAAACTATTAGCATGCGTAAAGGGGGTAGGAGGTGGATGGAGGTATCCCCAACCTCCCGTAGTCAATCGAGTAAAATGGTCAGTTGGGTTATCGTTTGCATTCAGCCGGGGAGGAATAAGACCACTACTACGGGTGAAGCCTTCCCTCTCTTTTATCTTCAACCTGACAGATAGTATTTATTAGCACAACCTTGCATTTAGATCCACCATGTTATCATATTCCTATCTTACATATGTAATGTATATGTAATCCGTTGAATTTTTCACCTTCAATATTGTTTCAGTTTACTGAATGCCGAGTAAAGTGTGGTTAAAAATTAATTAATTCAATTAAATTGATAAATTAGCTTCTAATGTGCTATTAATGTTCAATTCTTTAAAATAAACAATTGTTTTAATACATCCAATCAGTAATTTATGCTTGCAAGGCTGGTGCTTGTCAACACCTCACCTTACCTCAATTCTCTCCGTGCCAGGTGTCGCAAAAGGCCATGCTTGTTAACACTCTTGACACAAATTAATATTTTTGAAGCAAAATGCTCACAATGGAGTTTTACTTTGTAAATTTCATTTAAAAAAACATAGTCTGTTAGTTTTAAAAACTGTCTATAATTCATAAGGCCTATCAAACTTTCATATTAAGCCTAGCTGTATATTATTGCATGTAAAATATCAGGGAATAAAGTAAGTGTGTTTTACCGACGCTAATAATTTACAATTTATAATTTTAATAAATTAAAACCACGATTTATGTGGTTTAATATCTCAACAATTTGAGTACACTCAATTTGTGCGTTTATTGTGCAGAAAAGTTCTGTTTCCCACAAATTTAAAGTAACGGTTTAGTTTTTCCTTGCGAAACTATTGAAGTTCAAAGGTCATCAGTGTTGATGACTTGATGGATATGCTAGATGGTAATAACGGTCACTGGTGCTCGGATTTCAACAAGCACTTTATGGTCATCCCTCAAAGTAATCATTGAGACATGTCTACGTCTAATTGAACCCTCCTCTTATATCTGGAAATATATAACAATATGAAGAATCAGAGACTGTAGGAAGGTACTTTAAAAATCGTCAAACAGGTTTTTAGCGTCCTTAAAGGATGGATGATCTTTAAATCCTACATTTCCATCCTGATGGGATTTTCATCATTAATCCTGATGGGATTACCATAAAATATCCTGATGGGATTTTCATCATATATTTTGATGGGATTTTCATGGACTAAAAGAAGACAGGCTTTGTTCTTTGGTAGGCCCTACCAGTGGCGGAGCGTCCATATAGTCAGGGGGGGCGAATGCCCCCCCCTGACGGACTCAAATGGACTGCTGGCGCCCTTTTCAGCTTTTTACCACTTTTTACTTATTCGCGATTATTTACTTTTTTATTGCGCTCTCATTTACCTATTGACATTTGTCACATTTTGTTGGCGATGACACCTATTTATTCTTTGTTTATCTGCAAATTAGCAAGGCCAGGAAAGGGTCATTTCCGGCGATCTAGGAAGTATCTTTACTCAAAAAAATTTCTGTATGCTCCGCGCCAACCTGTGGTGGCGCTCCGCTTAGATAGTGTCGAAAGCGCCCCTACAGACCATTCTCGCCCCCCTGACCAATACCCCTAGCTCCACCACTGGGCCCTACCCAGGCGCGTAGCCAAGGGGGGGGCGAAGGGGGCAGCCGCCCCCCCCTTGAGCATATTTTTTTTTAAATTTTTTTTTTTTTAAATTTTTTTTTAATGTTTTTATGATATCGCTAGTAATTTCAAAAGAGAAAATGCTAAGATGCAACTTACAAGGCCCGGGAAGTGCCATTTCCAGCGATCTGGGAGGCATTTTCAGCCAAAATTTTCTTGTACGCTTCGCGCCAACTCATGGTGGCGCTACGCTTAGATAGAATGCAATGCCATATCTACGGCTCTGAAAATTTTTCTACATTTTCGCCCCCCCCTTGGCAAATTCCTGGCTACGCGCCTGGCCCTACCTTACCCTTAATTTAATAGGTTAGTGTGCTATATGGCTAGATTGCATGCAAAATGCTACTACCCAAATCTTCCCATTCATGTCAATAGGATATAGTTAATTTTCTGTTTATCAATATATCGGCTATATGAATTAACTGTCCACCTAGACATGAATGCATTTAATAATGACGTAAAAAACAGCAATATTTGGTGTAACCTACAAAGAGTTCCGTCTTTTACCTATTTATGGCAATAAAATTGGAAGCTTTCAAATTTTGGTGTATTTTGTCTCTAGTGTTTTTAGACTTTTTTTATTTACTAGGTTTATAAAGGAATGTTTTTTCTTCTTTTTTTAACTCTCCATTTACATTTGTCAACGGAGAAAGAATAGAAGTGGTATTTATAATACTTTTTTAAGACAGAAAAACATATACCAGATTTTGATGATAAACATGGTGTTTTGTTTTGATCATGTTATTTCTGAAATTATTAGAACCCTACTAATTAATATCAAAATCGGATGAAACATGTAAAGTAATAAAGCCACAAGATATTGAAATATATTGAATTTTAACACTTGATTTTGATGTTTGACAATCCATTAGGAGTTAGCTCAGTGGTTAACGCCGGTGCCTTTCAATCATAAGGTCCCCGGTTCGAGTCACTCCCAGATTAATGTATGTCGTCCAGTTACAGAGTTGTTGACAATTAACAATCATGGACGTTAAATATGCGGCTTTGATAAGCCAATGAGGCTTCTTCGCGAGTTCCTGCTTGCAGGAGGATCTAATATACATACATACATACATACATATACATATACAATACATACATAATACCCACTACTACACTGTGGTACGACTATAGATTCTTGGTGTGATCTATTCTGTGGCAGAAGACACTGCACAGCTATTAACAAATACCAGCACAATATTAATACAAACTTCTGAGAATTTGAAAGTAGGATATGGTCCCAATGCAAAAGTAGAAGTAAACATTGCTATAATTGGAGACTAGCATTTACAAAATTTGATATCAAACATATTTTTTTTAAACATCTTTTTTTACAACCTTGTGTTTTATTACCTAAAATAAATTGAAAAGATTAATTAAGACTAACCATTAAAACATTGCTTATGTAGTCATCACATCACATTCAAAATATGCCTATACACATAGACCAAACTGCAGCATTAAATTTTGAATATTCAGTCATGACTTGTGCTCAATTTTCACCAAGTTTTAAATAAAGCTCATGTTACTATGTATGTGTATATGCATATACATGAACATGCATATACCCTAGTTTTTTTTGGTATTCATTAATTCTGTTATAGTGTTGTTACACCTCTAGGCTCTTCTAATTACTTTTTAAATAATGCTTTTTCCATAATTGAATTTCAGAATCAAAGACCTTTCCGAGAGTTTCCTCTACAAAAAATAATTTAAAACTTGTCAAGTCAAACCTATATTTGGATATATATGGATAATATACAGTGAGAAACTCTAAAAATACAAATAGATTATTACAGCAATATATACCAATCAGCTTTCTAAATGTGATCACCTCCAGATAAAACCAAACGGTACAAATTGTGCCTTTTGTTTCGTTTGGCTCTGGCTTCTGTGATAATTTATTCATGCTTTCATAAAAATTGCCATTTGCAGCATCCATCCCCAGGGTTCAGCAATCTATTTGCAATGTGTGTATGTCATGAAAGGCAGAGAAAATGTGTCACTGTGAAGTTGAACATACACAAACGATGACGACAAAAGCCTGGCGATATAAAGGAACCATAGAGAGAGATGGAGAGAGCTAGGTTAGTTGCATTCTACGTATTGCAAATCTCATCTTCTCTAATGAACTACATATCCTCTAGTCACTCATGCTCGAGAGCAAGAGATCAGTTTTTTTTAAGGCATTTTCTTTCAATATTCAAAGAACTGCTCCAAACCACAAACTACAGAGGAAAGTGTTGAAAATGATGTAAAAATGTATATACAGGGATTGATTAAAAATTATTGTATTGTCTGAAATGAGAATCGGGACTGTGGTGTTAAAATTGATCAAAACTATTTGCCTCCTCAGTATGGCATAATGCGGACTGCTGCAAAGTTTGTTAGTCGAATACCTTTTGGGGGCCTAGCCACTCTATAGTTACAGTGATCAAGGACTTCAAATATTTATTTAATTTTCTTTTAGCTCATTTCAAGCATTTACCACCGAAATGGCAGACATATTCTGTGCTTAATCCTTATTACTGCTGATTTCCACTATTTTTCAATATTCAACATTTTTTAGCTCATTTCAATCATTTAAGACATTATTCCTTCATAATTAATTTAATATGATAAAACAGGTTTTACATGTTAAGGAATTACAATCACTTGGCTTTTATATACACCATAATAACTGAAATTGTTTACTGATTTACAGTATAATAAGTCTTTTCTTCTGTTTTACTAAAATATACAATTTTAATAAGTTTGGCTATTATTCGGCTGATTTTCACCATACATAGCAACAAGCAAAGGAAATCTAATTTCAATAATTGTAGTCATCTGACATAGTATTTGAACCAGCATGTTTCCCCCAAATATAAAAATTATTTTTAAAGCTCTTTTGGGGAAGATATGCATCATAATCATCTGGACAAATAAAGACAAAGGATTAACTTCTTCCTCCCTTTTTTGTCTGTTTTCATTCACCATGAAGAGAAGAAAGGCCAGCTGACATCCTAGAAAAGTGTTAAATATATCAAATTATCAATTAAAAGTAAAATTTCCAATAAATAAGTCTACCCCTACTAACAATTAGAATTGATTGTGTTTTATCACCTTCATAAAAATCAAATGAAATTTACCTGAAATTTCAGTTTGTTTTCTGATTTATGCACTATATTAGTAGAGAGTTACATTATCATTCCCAGTTTCACACAGCCATTTATTTACTACTGTACATACCTTGCATCCTTCACAGGAATGAATGCCATAATGAAACCCTGTTGATGTATCTCCACAGACCATACACTTAATTAGCTCGTTCAGCTCATCTGTAAGACAAAACAAAATAAGACATGATTAAAGTTTCCAAAATCTTACAGAAAAAACATTTTCATCGTAAAATGATTCCAGTCGATTTACCTCCCAAATGACTGGAATACAACGATTTCTATGTGATCAATTATTGTTCAACCAATTACATGTTAAGCACATTACATGAAAAAATGAAAATGTGTTTCTCGTCACGCCCGCCACATCTTTCTTTGGCCCCGCTGCAAAAAAAAAGAAGTTGTTATATACAGACTTGAAATGCGTTGAGCGTTATTTGAGCGAATCACCTCAAAACTAACCTAAATGAGGGGATTGTGCCTCAACTAGACAAAATTCTAAAAATATTTGGAATGTCACCTACATCTGAGTAGACAAAGTGAAATTCCTCTTTCCTTTTTTTAAAAATTTGGACAAGACATGTTTTTTTTTCAATTGTGTGATCACTGTCATAGTCAATTGTAATTTGACCAACCTTGTGGAAAAGAGAATGGAAATTGAATTAAAGTGAGTGATGTAGTTGACATGAACAGATAGTATGGGTGGGGGGGGGGGAGGGGCATCACCGCTCCCTTCTGTCAATTCCCAGGTTTGACCCTTAGCTTACCATACATTCTCTCAAAGGAAACAGACTCATATATCTGAAAATTGTATGATTTTTCTCTTTTGGTTTTCACTTCCAATGGATACAGGTTGTTTCAAGCTTGAATATAGCAAAACATTTTCCAAAAAATTGAAAACTTGATAATTGTTAGGATTATGACATTCCTTGTTTTTTTTTTATCAATTTGGAAACTGATTTAATAAAAAATGCACCAATTAGACAATGCCCTAATAAACACTTCTACAATCTGTTTTTGTAAAAAAAAACATTCAAGTGGATCCATAATTCCTTTGTAATTCAGATAAGTACAAAAGTGACGCAAAATTAATTATGATGCAATGTCTATATACAAGCCTATTATTTTCTGTCAGTGCAGTTTTGATCAATTTTATCAACCTTGGAGCAGTTGGATATCGGTTTCCACTCTCCACGGTTTATCAGATTAACGTCTAAGGGGACTACGGGGAAATAAAAAGAATTCCGACACAAGACGAAGATGACTGATATACACGAAGAATAAAAAAAATATAGAAACAGAAGGAAAAAAACAAAAAAATACTCAAAAAGCAACTTTTTAAACTGACAATTGATGACACACACTCAAAATCAAATTAGATACTAAAGGAGGGGCAATTGTATCGGATGAGGAGGTTGGCGGAGATCTCGTAATATCTCTACGTACGAAACAAATGTTTAACACTTCCAACTTTAAAAAAAAAAAATCCTTTTCCCCTCCGAGCAACTATTTGATGAAGTACAGATTTCAGTTTTTGTTTCAATACCTTCTCCTCATTTCTGTCTTTTCTCTCCCGCTCTTGGAAGAAGCTGCCGTTGAAGAAGAAGAGGCAAGGAGAAAAAGTCTCCACAGGCAATATTTATTTTTAAGTAAATCTGATTGGTTGTATGCCTGATTTGAATGTACCAGCCTGGCCTTCAATGTGCAATCTCCCTGATTGGCGTAATGAGTGCGGATAACAAAAACACTGTCACCAAAGTGTGTTTAAGGTGAACGACCGGACGGGCAATGACCAACTAAGCCAGTCGTAGTCGTCGTCGTCGTCGTTAAAACGCATCTCTGTTTATTTTACGAAGACATTTTCCGCTTGACTCTCTTGTGGTCTTTTTTACATAAACCTTCCCTTATCTCTCTGGGCGCATTAGTTGAAGATCACCGTGGAAGCATCTTATGTTCCGTTTTGAGGTAATGGCACGTAAAGCTGGGAGCTTTAAGGACTACCGTAAGAACCACGGTAAAAAGATGTGCGGACAAAAAAAATACAGCAGCAGGTGTTTTAGGAAAATGAGTGGATGTTTAATGGATTATTGCTTAGTGTAATTGCCACTTTATTCTCAAGGAAATGAAAAATCTTGAAAAACATTTCTGCTCTCAGAATCTAGGACAAATTCATCTGGCCTCAGTATTTGCCGTTCATGTTGTTAACTATTCGAGATGTTTTCTAAATGCTACGAAAGCACTGCAATACCAAGTCATGTGTTAATTCCCTATGGTCCTCCATCCCCCTCCCAATGTTTAGTAAAGAAATTTACACCAAAAATAAAACAAGTACAGGCTTAAAATTGTACAAGGAAAGAATACCCACCAAATACACAGATATTATTACTAGTAACCAAAGTATCATGCCTTTGGTATTTCAGGCCTATCCAATAATGAGTAAATATATGTCACATTTTCTTCTTAATCCATAATCTCCCACTCCTCAAAAAAATGATGTAATTTTTAATTATTTGCAATAAAAAGGGTTGAAATCTTCAGATCCAACATCAAATACTGAAGAAATGGTGGAGGCCTTCTTGTTGATATATACATATAGTGCTTGCTTATGTATTACTATGACATCATACATTGCACAATTCCACATTCTGCTGTATTTCTAAATGTTACTGGCTGCTAAAACATTGATGGCATTCAGGCAAATCTATAAAAAAAAAAAATTATTACCTAGTTTATTTAATCCAAAAGTGGCAAAAATTACTTATAATCTAACATCAAAACAAACCCATCCCATCTTTGCTCTATTTGAACCTGCCATACTAAATAGCAAATAACTAGTAGATTAACCGCTTTTTACAATGCAAATGTATAAACAAGTAACAATTTTATTGCTCATTCCTATGAGACCACTGATTAAAATCAATAATCTAAGTAAACTTCATCTCCATATATTTGTATTTTTGAAATTTAGAGCCTCTTAAAATAATGGTAATGATATGGTAATTAATGGTAAATTCAAATCATCATAGTTGATCAACTTGCTTTGCCTTTGATTTGAACCATAGAAAAAGACAGATTTACATGATGGACTCCTACGTCAACAAGACAATTAGTTTGCCATAGAACAATACAACTTCGGTCTTAACGTTACTCCTAGTTAGACTTGCTATAAAATAACACAACTTAACTTTACTATTCATATCAAACAAAGCAACTAGTTGGATTTATTTCAAGACAACTTCACCTTAATGTGACTCTTAGTTGGACTTGACATAGAACCAGTGAAATTTACTCTTAGCTGGACTCATACATAGAACAATACAACTTAACTTTTAACTTTACTAATCATATCAAACAAGACAATTAGGTGGATGATTTCGTTCTTAACGTTACTCCTAGTTAGACTTGATATAGAACAAGACAACTTAACTTTTAAACTTTTATTAATCACATCAAACAAGACAATTAGTTCAAGACAACTTCCTCCTATTAGTTAGACTTGCCATAGCGAGGTACATTTAACATCATAGTTTGTATTCTCTTACCTAGATTAAGGTAACTTTCACGTTATTTCAATGGTCTGTAAGTTACCTTCAGTGCTAGTCACATTTTATAGTTTTGATATTCTGTACTGTTACATATGGGTAGGTACATTTATAAACTCACTAACCTAACTGGAGGTTCCATTCTCATGTTAGTTCAATGATCTGTAATTACCTACAAACAGCTAGCTATGAATGCTCTTAGAATCCTCTGTGCAGGTCTGGTCAAAGCCCAATATTGCTTTGATCAATTCTAAACTTAATCAAACATATTTCCCACGTGGATTAAAACTATCTACCCAAACTATCTGCAAGTATCTATCTATCTAACACACTGAATCTTAAGATTTTACCAAGAGACTACCAGACCAACTCCAAAAAAAACACAAAGATGAAACGATGATGTAATCAATTTTAATTAGCTAATTTCAACCTTTGTAATACAATATTCCCATAAATCTAATTGAAGAAGACATTGTGTCCTATGGTATACCAATCACCTAATATGTTTTAAGTTGTTCAATAGAAAAGAAAAGAAATGGACTTTCTCGCTTTTGCAAGGACAGTAGAAAGGTAGTAACCATCCATCATCATAACCTATCCATCTTCATCTTGTTACCTACCCCCCCTTACTATTTTTCTCCTTGTGAACCTTGCCAGGTTTGTCCCACATATTGCCCATACTCTCCTTCACCCTATCATTCCTTCATCTTGTTAAGCCACCTCCTCAATAATGACCCACTTTCATCCCTGATGACCTCCAAGCTCAACTAACCTACATTCTCCCTTCTCTTCCCTCCTCTCTTAGTTCATCTTGGTTAACATTCATTTCTCTCTCCATCTCTCTCTCTCTGTCTCTCTTCCTCTCACTTGTGTATACACTACAACAACCATCAAATGTCTTTCCACAATTCCTGCAATCTTTCATAAACATCAGCATCCAGCTTAAGGCCTATATATAAATTAAACCACAGTCATATTTAAAGGGCTACAACATTCCTAGGATTATAACCCAGAATAGTTCTAGTTTCTCGCCGCCGCACGTCCCCGCTGCGAGAGGCTTGGGTTTAAATCGTACCGGTGGAGGATATAACTTTAATAACATATAACAGTGACAATTACAGTCCAGATCGAATGACTCCATCAAACTCACCCCATATCTGATTGGTTACAATTTTTGGCAGGAAAGATTCATTTTGAAGTTGTAACTGTCCGGACAGCTACATGACAAACTGTACACCATAAAAACACAGCTCTGGGGCCAACTCGCCGGAATGAAACGTTTATTAATAGCGACTCGGTCTTTGGTTAATCGCATATTATTATTTTATACCATTCCTGATTAATAAATGAACCAAAGAGGAGGGCAAAGGGAAATATGCTAGTTATCTACGAATGTTTCTGCTCATTTATACCGGCAATCGTCATGGTGACATTTACTGCATGATCAAAGGGTAATATACAACAGACTGTCAAGTATGACAAAAACAACATTACTGATGCTGTGTGAATGTAACAACTGATCACCTACATTCCAACATACTTAAAATCCCTTTTCACATTCTTAATCCATTGTTATCAAGATTGCAGCCTTCAAAACAACAGTACGAATTAACTGCACTGGATTAAAGACTGCTTTTTTAATTTAACATGGCTAGAGTAGAGAGCAAATTTTGGGGAAGATGGGAGGGAGGCCAGATGTGAAGAGGTAAAATTATTCCTATTTTATACAACACCGAAACTCCTCTGCAATGCTTTTTAATTTTATTTAGATTTATAGTATGTTTAGCATTTTCCCCCGCATCTCTCTCTCTCTCTCTCCGTCAAGTCCAAAGTTTGTAACGCCTCCTTTAAGATCATGTCGTCCTGTCGTGACTCACATAAAACTTCTCACAGGCATGGCCCTAAGTCTGCATATATTGAACATTATTCTAGTAGTTAATTGGGGCAAAGGAATAAATGGGATAGAATTTTTTTTTTCTCCACAATCCAAGCAAGAGGAAGATCAAATTGGAGAAAGATTGAAGGGTATATGCCATCCATCTAGCGAGAGAGGAACACGGCAAGGTGGTTTTATTAAAACGACCGTTTGTAAATTAATGAGAGATGTGACCATGAGATTCTTCAGATCTGTAATGCAGGTAAGGCCATCGAGAAAGCGCCGTTCTTCTGGTTTATGGCCCCAGAAAATGTAGGCAACTTGGTCAGAATATAGCTTTACTTTTGGCATTTCCTCTCTTCGATTCATGCATTTCTTCCTCTCATTCGAATGTACAAGTAGGAAATGAGATATGACTTTCCCCTTGATCGAGAAAGTGAGAAGAGAAGTATGAGATGAAGGAACAAGAGAGTTGTGGAAGCAACGGGTTGCCATGGAGAAGTACAAATGAGATGAAATAATATCTTTTAGTTTCTTTAGAGATCATTCAAAATATAGTTAATATTTTTATTAATATAAACTTGTCAAATGGAGATGTTCTTTGTGGATGCCAAATCATAAATATCATTTTATTTTAGTGGAGAATCAAGTTTAAACTGAGACTAAAAGATGAAGAAGATTGGCTGTTTCTTTCATCCAAGCATCAAACATATTTGTTTTCTCACTGCATTCAAGGAAGTGGAAATAAATGTCACATGAATGCAACGTACTACCATCTTTATGCCTCACTGGTAGGATTAGCAGGTAATAATTTGTAAGCCAAGTCACAAAGTGCATCCTTTGCCTAACGAATATCACATCTATACAAGTGAGTTCACAAGAAAGTTTGGCATCAAGACGGGGAGGGGGGTGGAGGGAGGGGGGTTGTTTCTTACATTCAAATTTACGGTTCTCTCATAACTATTTTCTCCACTCTTTATTCTGAGAAGATAGTGAAAAGGCAACCTGGTCCTACCATTACGCAGATCTAGCCTTTAAGAAAATTCATCCTAGATACCCCACATTTTCCCGTAAAAAGTAGTGAGCCATTGGTTGGGTACCCCAGGGGGGTATCTTGGGCGGATTATCTTATAGGGAAGATCTGCGTAATGCTACAACATGCATTTTCCTATCACCTCTACCACACTCTCATCTCCTCTGATACTCCTTATGGCTAACAGAGTTTGGGTCAACAATGATGACCTTTACTGGAAAGCAACTAAATTTACAGTTTTTGCGGAAAAATTGTCAGGCAATCTGTTTATCCTCATTACCGAATCAGCTGGTCCAATGAATGGAGAACAAAATTAATGTATATTTCAACCAATAATAATTATCATACTGAATGTTGATATAAAATATGAGTTTAATTCTGTTTTTCACAGTGTTCAACACAGTTATGTACAATTTTTCATTATAAACACCAAAGGAATATTACAACTATTTTAACCACACATTGCAGCTTACCATTTAATACCCTTAAAAAATTACCACTTTCTAATCCCTGAAAAATCATGATTGGGTTATTAATGAAAGTGGCTAGACGGCCTAGTTTAGCATTTCAACCTCTCCACAAAACTAGTTAGGGAACACTAACAATGTTTACCACAAATTTCTACCCAAGACATGGTTGACTGAGTAAGTTGTTTAGTACAAAGATAATGGAAGCTAATATAATTCTTACTTCCCTTTAAGCTCTGCTGCTTATTTCTTTCGTTCCATTAGAGCATGAAGGACAATAAATTACCTGGCCACCGCCACTCAATGAACTTGCCAATTGCGGCTGTGAAGAGGAACTCTTGTGTACCACTTTTATGACTAGACAGTCATTTTACTTTCCCCCCTTCTTCCTTATAAGCAGTGTATTTTGTAAATCAGTATGAAACCTGGCAAAATAATATTGCTAATTGTACGTGAACAAGCATTATAACAGCTAGCTATATCATCTATGGGACCGCAATCTTTTGTCCAACTAGACTGTCACGTGTACTAGTTTTATAGTCGGTAATCATTTGTCCAGGTACTAGACAGACATGTAAGTAGTTTTATAGTCAGTTTTAAGCTTAAACGTCAGGATCTACGAAATCCGCTGAACTAGACAAGTTTGATTTAAGTAGTGCTGTGTTTATTTATTTAATGGCTGTAAGATGTAAACAATGAAGGGTTCTGTTAATTTACAATTTGTTTATCAACAATGTATATATACATTAAAATAAATACAGAGGGAATTGCTTATAAAACTTGATGATGATGATTTTCTATGATGAAACTGGATTTTGCCAGGTGAAAGATTTCAATAATTACGTTTGAAAGACAATGCAGATGATAGCTAATGGACATGGGAGTCTATATGCAAATGAGACAGACAGGTAGGAGAGGACTGGGTATGTACGTAGGTAGATTGTTAGTCGTGTCCTGTAAGTTGCAGGTGGGATGTTGTGTCCTGTTAGTCGCGGGTGGGATGTTGTGTCCTGTAAGTTGCGGGTGGGCTGTCGTATCTTGTTAGTTGCGGGTCGGCTGTCGTGTCTTGTTCGTCGGGTACTGTGCTTGACTGAAACTCTCTGGGGCTCGTAGTTCCTACATCAATTTCCAAAACTTTTGGTGTCAAATGATGACTACAGACTACACAACGTTATACATAAGTCTCAAAGCAGTCTTCTGTAATAACGCAATTACAACGATTCACTTCATACTATATATTGGGCAAATGAGAAAAAGGACCAAAGTATTCATCATGTTTTTCATGTAGTGTTCTAAATCACCTGCCAACTTTCTCAGGGTTTTCCCTCCACAGATTCACGGTTCACGTTTAGAATAACCAATCAGCTGAGCTCAGTCTACACCTTTCACAAACCCACCAAGTTGTGTGGTTGCGATATTACAATATGGTACTGATGCCTACTATCTTAATACATTGTGCATGCAGTTGGGGGCCACTGACTGGATATTGCCGATACGATTAAGATATTAATATGGAAAATCTCATATTGCAATAACTAAGTGTTATGCTTCAAATATTTTTATGTTTTTGTATCTTTAATGCAAATTCCTGTATTTGGAATAAAATAAAGTTCGATCACTAAATAAATAATTCTTTTGAAAAATGAAATTTTCTCTTTTTAAGGCTTCCATATTTTAAATTTGAGCAGTGGCGCTAATAATCTACACTGATTTTAATTAAAACAAAAACAAACTCATCTCGAAAGATCTGCTTGAAAGTTAAGACCACTACATTCAGTCACAACTGAGATAATAGCCAATAGCTGACCTACATATATATTACCTAAAATATGAATATTCATATCGATTATTTAAATATTTACACATGTTTACACACAGCATTTGAACTACATTAATTCAATGATTTATATGTAAACTAATAGGAAATTGTTATCGAGTACACTGATCACCCTGACATTGATATGAAATATTAATTGCTCATTAAATCTCCTCTTATCTGTGAAAATTTACTCAGGATAATAACACAGAACTTAAATTTACTGACACTGAATAAAATTACTACAGGCTGTTGTCAATATCAAACCAATCATAATCATAAAAACTTTCCAAAATATTTGCCAACTTCAGGCATCGTAAAAATACACAAATTTCTGGTGTAAAATGGTCTATATATTACGCTGAATCATTCTGTACTTGCACAGCAATGTTGATATGTTTACAACAATTACCATATTTAGTATCCAGTATGTTATTGCAGGTACACCAAGAACTATAATATTACAGTTTATGACTCCTATATCAATAACCCAACACTTGTGTAGGTTACATCACCTACAAACTGATACCATCATCATCATCATAACAAAACAAATGTGGTTGATAACTCACACTTCTCCGTTGCCCAACTTCTAACCATCCTCCTCTTCCTCCTCCACACCACTGTAATCTAGACGCTGCTGAGCAAGCAAGCAGTCTTGTAACTCCTTAAACATAACAGCACAACCGAGATAGAAGAACCAATAGCAATTAAAACCTCCCAAAGGGTTTTCTTAGCTACAGATACACCGTGCACCACGTGGTGAAATTGAACCCTCTTCCGACCAACAGGGAATGAAGGCTAACTATATCTGGCAGTACCTTGAGCTAACATTTACCTTCCTACTGTGCGCATATTCTGTTTGCATTGTACGTGAAACGGTTGGCAATGAGCTAGCTAAAACAGAGGGGGAGAAAAAAACGGGGCAAAGAGCAAAGGCAACGCTGACACACTTTTGTTAGCCAACCTTGCCAAAAAAATACAGGATACATTTTTGACATTAAAAATACTTCCATTGATATGATTTATTGACGTAATAATACTGCGCATACTGATGTTCTAGTCTGTTGCTAAGTAACTTGGATTTTGCAATGATGAGGAGGAGGGATCCAATCAAACAGTCCTACTTTAGAACGATGGTGGATGACCATTCTACCCTACTTCTAAGAAGGTGATTAGATGACCTCCGAAACAAAACTTAAAATTCTTAAATTAAAGACAGAAGTTAAAGAATTATCACGATATGTCAAATAAATTTCTTAACCAGAGAAAAAGGGTATTCTATAGAGACCCATAATCATAAGTTAGCATTGGGTTAAATTAATGTGCATGTCAGCAGGCTGGGGATGTCTGCTTGTCTTAAATCACACATATAGGCGATGGTAGAAACACTAAGTGAAACACCACATGTTTGACAAAACTGATCCTTCCACTAGTATTATTTAACTGCTTGCTAGAGAAATGATGCAAAAACAAACACAGTGATACTGATTTATAGATTTCTATGTTAATTGTTATTATCTCCTATTACTTCTGACTACACATAATACAAAATGGCCTACTATACTTACTGCCAACATCTCCAACAGCTTTAAGTAGCATGCAAATACCACAAACTAGAGGTGGGAAGGGTGGGAAGCGTATTAAAGTTACTGTCAAACAACAGAATCTATCATAGTTCCACATAAAAATAGCTTGTTGTGGGATTGGTGGGAAAGTGTAGGATGTGTAAGTTACTGTCAAACAACAGAATCTTTGTATACCATAGTCCCACATAAAAATAGCTTGATGTGGGATTGGTGGGAGAGGGTGGGAAGCGTAAGTTACTGTCTAACAACAGAATCTTAGTATACCATAGTCCCACATAAAAATAGCTTGATGTGCATTTGTGGGATTGGTGGGGAGGTGGGAAAGGGTGGGAAGCGTAAGTTACTGCCAAACAACAGAATCTTAATATACTTAAGTCCAACATAAAAGTAGCTTGATGTGCATTTGTGGGATTGGTGGGGAGGTGGGAACGGGTGGGAAGCATAAGTTACTGTCAAACAATAGAATCTTAGTATACCATAGTCCCACATAAAAATAGCTTGATGTGAATTTGTGGGATTGGAGGGGAGGTGGGATAGGGTGGGAAGCGTAAGTTACTGCCAAACAACAGAAACCTTAGTACACCATAGTCCCACATAAAAATAGCTTGATGTGAATTTGTGGGATTGGAGGGAAGGTGGGAATGGGTGGGAAGTGTTAGTTACTGCCAAACAACAGAAACCTTAGTATACCATAGTCCCACATAAAAATAGCTTGATATGCATTTGTGGGATTGGAGGGGAGGTGGGAAAGGGTGGGAAGCGTAAGTTTCTGCCAAACAACAGAAACCTTAGTACACCATAGTCCCACATAAAAATAGCTTGATATGCATTTGTGGGATTGGAGGGGAGGTGGGAAGCATAAGTTACTGCCAAACAACAGAAACCTTAGTACACCATAGTCCCACATAAAAATAGCTTAATGTGCATTTGTGGGATTGAAGGGGAGGAGGATGCTACCAAGAAATCAACTACCGACAGCTTCTTTTCTTTATTTACCCTATTTGTATAACTAAGGGAAATCTGGAGCCATTATTTCAACAGTACAGGAAATTCTGTTTTCTATTATCATATAGAAATCATTAGATTGCTATTATTCATCGAATGAGATGGGAAGGGAGGGGAAATGTTGGTGTGGGCTTGGGGAGTGATCAAATCAACAAGGTACCATATTTAGGCCAGGGGAACAGAGAGTATAGTTTCCATGAGTTGTACAGCCAAGGCTACTGACTACACATTTTTCCTTTAGTCTTTGATGCCTAAATTATCCAGTTTACACAAAAATTTAATTGATCTTTTTTATCAACTATAATATTTGTAACTATAGCAAAAACATTGTTGACTAATATTTTCTTGCACATGAAATCTTCCTCTCTGTGTTATCTATTTATCCTTGCAGTCTATACGATGCTATTTATCAAAATTTGCCAAAAAATTAAATGGCAGCTATTTCAAGACTTAGATATGATTGAAACTTCGATTTGTTCATCAATTTGAAGAGCTGTCAAGGATGAGCAATGGAATAATGGTGTATTCTTCGGACCTCAGAGGGGAGAGGGTGGGGGGGGGGGGGTGGGGCTCGACAGTAC
>JAIPMN010003424.1:0-18982 GCA_020650975.1 Apostichopus californicus | reverse complement strand
ATTGGTAAACTGAGGAATAAATGGCGATCACTTCCTTCGAGAATATTTCACAAAATAAAAAATTGCCGGAAATTTTGATAAATTTTAGGGGTGTTGCTTACTGCCATAAGGCACGGGAAGTGCCGTTTCCTGCAATCTGAAATTTTTTTTCAATCTGAAATTTTTCTTGTACGCTGCGCGCCAACCCGTGGTGGCGCTCCGCTTAGATAGTCATCACCTGCTCACGGGCCCCCCCCCCAAAAAAAATTTATTTTCGCACGACGCCCCTGGTCTGGATCCAGTAAGCACGAAGCTAGCAGAGAGGGGAACGACTCACAACTAGCTCGAAATTGCAAATATATGCCCGGCAAACCATGAATACATGATTTATTGGAAATAAATTTTACTCCAAACTTTCACGAAAAGTAGCACCAGATTGCACCGAGGACCTCCATATTTTGTGAAATTTTCCAAAGGGGAGGGGGGCACCCAATCCCCTTAGACCCCTCCCCCAGGACGACGATTAGGCATTTCCCATCTGGGCCCCCCCTTCGGCGAAATCCTGGATCCGCCACTGGAATTGAATTGAATGCCGCAAATGACAGTGCCTGATGGAGTGTGCTTTAATTTTCAATGGATGTTAATATATAATATCATAAGAAAGACTAATATATAATCCTTCACTAAATATGAACAATAAAACAATTTAAACGTAATATTATTTGTGAAACTCTCAAAAGGAAACAAAACGGAAATTAAAGTTACAATTTTTCATGCTCTGACTATGCTTATCTTAATTAAGTGTGGACTTGAGCGGACGATAATATCATATTGACTTCATTTTAGCACTGATTGATGAACCATTCTTTCTGTCATCAATCCGCCTAATTTCCTCATTCCATAATCATATCATTTACTTTTAATTTAAATTTACGACCAGCCAGGAAACAGCCATACTATAATGATCATGCAAAAACTCTCTCGCCGCCTTTTTGCCTTATATACTTCCACGATTTATCATAACGTAAAAATCCATTATGACGCGAACTAATTTAGCCGAATTCCCATGTGCCAAGGTTTATTGAAGAGAAAACTGAGATACTTGTCAAATCGACAGAGAAGGAGAGATGAAAATGACCAGGCCGTATCAACGAATAGCTCTGCAAGCTGCTACATCAATAACTACACAATAAGTGAAGCACTTACGACGTCACGCGTAGCAATGACTCAGTGACGTGAATTATACCGCGTTTAATATGGATTGTAATATACTGTGTATATGTCGTCTGCCAAAAGCATGCATTGTAACATCGCGTTAGGCTACCTTCAACTCATTACTAATTAATCAACGTCAGTGTGTACGCTTTTACTGGGTTTTCACGACCAGGATTTTTCACGTAGGCCGACGATATATTTTTGTCATTATAACCAGGCTAGGTTAAGAAGTTTTTGTACGGTGAATATTTCACCGCCATTTGGATGATTTTGGGAGTCTACGTATTTCATACAGTGGTTTAATTGGTGTAGTTGATTGTATACACACGCCTTGCTCATGAGCTGTGTACAACATACACAAATTGGCATTCAGTGTATAATAATTAAACATTGACTGAATAGCAGCTGCAAGTTCCGTCCAAGGTAAGGAAAACAATTTTGTTTATATATTTGTTTACTTTCAATATCATTTCATGCAATGAGCGATGATACATAATGATTAAAGACACCTGTGTTTATTGCCAGTGTTATTCTCGTAGACAGGGTCGGCTATAGTAGAATGTAGACACATTAAATGTCAAAAGGTAATCTACACCAGATGAAACCTGCATGTTACTGTTGTTGTTTTACCGCAAAGCAGACGGTAACCTCCCCGTTCTATATATATGACAAGTGTTGTAAGCGGCTTTCGATGCTCACGTAGCCTGTTAACGAATGTGAATGACATTTGATATAAGTGTCTTTTTGCAACCCATTTCGTGTCACATAGCTATATGGTAGATGGAGATTATTTGGGAAATTCATACAGTGAAAATGTGGTTTGTCAAATTCTCATTAATTGTTTCATGGTCATGATAGGCCGAAGTGGAAAATTAGTAAATGTCGGATATAGCTGATGAATGAGTCATACTGTGTTTGAGAGGTGGAGAATAAAAACTGTTAACATTACTCTGTTGGACTAATTGGAAGAAAAAAATCAATGAAAGTTTGAGAAACATAAAAAAAAATTGTGCATAATTTCATCGCAAGTCGGTTGTTATCATGGCTATGATATACGTTTCAGTAATTTGGAATTGTCGTTTATATAGAATGCAAATAATACACTGCTGAGAAACGATAGGACAGCCTTGTGTTAGCTCAGGGAGTTGTTATGGAACTCCCTGGTTAGCCTATATATAGGAAGTTCAAGGCCTATTACATAATTGTAAATCACTGCATACATGTTTTTAATTCGTAGCCACCGTTCTCAACACGATATAATAATAGTTCTACTATGGGAATATGATCAAATGTGTTGTATCCAGGCTATAATGCGATGTATATCAAACTGTTACGCTTCCTCTTCAAATAATCAGATCAATAGCCTACATCATGTGTGGATAAATGTTCCCTACTGAGCCGGACAAATATAGGTCATTACATCTCCACATACAATAACTCTTGAATACTATATATATATATATATGGGCGATTCCGTGAAAACAGGGACATGACCCCAAATTTTCAAAATCATTTCTGCAGCCATCTTTGGCTTCTAATATACTATAAACACATTTAGGGTCTGGGTTATGTACTTTTTTTCCCAACTATACCATGTTCTTCTACCAAAAAATGTGAATACATGACTAATGTTGATTTTTGAGGGAATATTTGAGGAAATCGTATGGATATTTCAAAGTCTCAGATTTCCATATTTGAAAGCACCCTAAATAAATTTGATATATATGTATTGGTAGTGCCATTAGTGATATATTAAAATAATAATCACAATTCCCCCAAACATTTTTGGTTTGTAGGCATATATGGCTGTAACGACACAGAGCTGATTTGAGAGCGTAATGCGAGTTACCAAGAGACCAAGTTTTTAACTTTTTTTTTTCACTGGAGCAGATAATTTCCTGCCATTTCATATTATGCTTCTAGTCAAAGTAAAGAGTATAATAATAGTTGAAAGAATTAGAAATGTACCTAGTATATAGATATAAAGAGCCATTGAAAACTGTAATGCGAGTTACCAGTAATGCGAGTTACCGCTGTAATGCGAGTTACCATATATTATTCCAATCTCACAAAGCACACTTGCAGTACTACTGATCAACAAAACAATAGAGCGCAATATATACTTTTATAAGGTGTGCACAGTAGGTACTTCCTGTACCCAGAATGCACTGCAACCTCCATTACATCACATGTGACCCTTACAGTAGGACAGTTGCAACAGACATTGATGATTTTATCACCTGACCTTTGTGGAATCACGGACCTTCCAAGTTGCATTCAACTGTGACATCATCAAATGAGTAAAGTTCTCCATTTTAACATTAGCATTTTTCATAGGATATTAATTGCTTAATACAATATTTAGGACAAATTGTGAGAGCTTAGGCTATATTAGTCTGTAGCCTATCACATAGTAATCTAGTATGTTCTAGGATGGGCAAATATTGTAAATCATGAACATTATAATGTGCCTATTCATCTTGATGGAAATTAGTCTTGATATGAAAACTGATGCTGCCAAGGGTGTGGGCACCTCGGAATTAGTGGGGTGGGCAGAGGGGTGGGGGCAGACGGGGAGTTTGCAGAGGGGAGGATTGGGGCCGCTGGGGGGGGGAGGGGCAGGGTTGCGGAGGCTTGGTCAGTTGGGATAGATTGGTGTGGTTTACCAAGTCAAATGTGTGTTTCCCATATATCATGATGTGCAAACCCCTTTCCCCAATATGAGTGTCTTATGTCACTACAATGTGAAAATCAACCTTTACTCCAAAGCATTTCAAATCCCCAAATTACACAAAATAGAGCAGGCCCTTGTCAATATGCAGTATACAGTATACAGTATTTTGGTCAAAACTGAAATTTAAGATTTTATGTTTTTATATAACTTATATACCAAGTTTTAAAACTGGAAATGGCAGAACCCCAGGGATGACAAAACTTTGTATCGACGAAGCCAGATGATAAAGAAGTTGGGAACGCCTTTGATTGCTAATAGTCGTGGCCAATTCAAGTTTGCATCAAAATTCTAATTTGATACAAACACCATCCATTCAAGGTTGTCTAGAATGGCCTACCATCATGCCCTCATACCGCATGATGATACATCTATTGTGTTTAATGTTGATGATGTTATTATACTGATAGAATTAGGGACAAGGATTGTTTTATTAGTTTCATGCTTTTCCTAAGAACCCTAAGTACCAATTTTCAAAGGACCAATCACTAATCAACATGTCAGTGAAACTTTTCTTGTAATTCACTATCAGCTGTGAACCTGTTTAACTTTCAGTACATGTTTTGAGACATTAAAATGGAAGAGGAGAGCTATCAGTTTTGCTTGGATTAGCTTGATTGGAAATTTGGATTGATAATTCAAGAGTGTACATTGCAATCTTGTTAATCAACAATTCTTCAGTTGAATTTTTCTGGTTCAATCAGCTTCGATTATTATTGATATAATTGTCAGGATGTTTTGCTAATTGTTGTTAAAATGTTGTTAAAAGTTTTGGAAAGAGTTTTACAGTTTCTAAGAGTTTCCAAGGGGTTCAAAAATGGCTTTGGAGCATATCTCTTTCAAAGAATTTGATGAATAAAGAGCAAAATCGATGACTGGAAAAAGTGTAATGCGAGTTACCGTAATGCGAGTTACCTTTTCCCCCCTCCATACCACATCTGAAGTTGTTTCATATTTTCTACTGCTGATATATAAACATCAGTATGGTAGATATCTTGTACATGTATGCAATTGAAGAAATCACTCTTTGTTTGAGCACGGTGCCATTTTGTACCGGTGTCAATTTTTCAGGTGTCCTTTTTCCGTAATGCGAGTTACCGATATTTGGAAGCGCACCATACATTAAGGCGAACAGAATTATTATTCTTGATAATTTCATATTGTAGCTATGAATGTTGGATATAACACCACAGAAAATTGAGGAGTTACACTAACCCATATTCAAGCCACAGCAATTGGATTAAGTGTAATGCGAGTTACCATGGAATCGCCCATAAACATAATTGGTTTTCGATCGGGACGCAAGCTTTTTTTATGGGACGCAAACTTTTTCGGGGGCTTACGTCCCTGGGACGCAAACTTTTTTCCTCTAATAACATTACTGAGGCAGTGATACTACTCTACCGTAGTAACAGTAGGTATTATACAATGAACGCAACTGGTGTTCGATCTGGACGCAAGCTTGTTTTTACGGGACAAACTTTTTGGGGGGCTTGCGACCTCTTCTCTCCATCCCTTGTCTACAAATCCCCTTACATCTACATCTATCTCTTTGTGTTCACCATGCTCATTAACCTGTCTGTATTCTGTGCGTGTTTTTGTCCCTTCTGTTACTGTTACTTGTCATTTAGCCTCTGAAGAAGATCCTGCTAGAATTGAATTGTCAGGCCAACTTACTTTTACACAGGCTCTCTAGTGGATAAGCAGTTTGCTAACAGTTTTATTTTATTTTGAAAAACAAAACTTGTCAAATTCAACAAATTGTCAATAAAATTGTCAAAAACAACTTGCCTTGGAGCATGTTTCTTAGGCTCATTAACCAGTTGTCTATCTCCTGCCACTGGGCTGGTGAAAACTTAATGCAGACCAGGCATGGGTCCCGTCTGGTGCAAGTTCTACACTTAGGACACAACTCATGTTCGTCCCAGGCCCTCCCTGGTCGAAACATCGAACAGTTGATGCATTTCAGCTGGTTATGAGACAAATTGAAAACCCCAAATTAAGGTAAGACTAACTCTTAAAGCTTACGAAACAATGCAAACTAACAAGAGAACGGGAGATAACATGTGGAGGGAAATAAGCTAACAGTGAGTAGAGGTACGTAACGTTCCCTTGCAACGGCAAAATACAAATTACGCTACGAAAGTGGCTTAAACAAAAATTAACACACAATGGTATGGTTGGGAAGGTTAAAGTGTTCTCCAACTGGGGTCTCAGTCTTCATGGTGTTGACTGTGGATCTGTGACCAAACAAGCTGAAAAGGAACATGAGAGAGCGATAGGGAAGATAGGAATAGCGAATAGAAATACAAGTAAACATGCTAATGAACATGAAAATACAACGACGTGCCTGTAGCGTAGGGAAGGGAAAAAAAAGTTCGCGGAACTGCTACCCCCGCAAAAAATACCTAAGGGCCGAAACGCACTATGAAAAACAGTCCCCAAAACCCTCCCTTTCAACAAAAAGGATACTTATCGGGCTGCAAAAGACTGCTAACACTCCTAAGAATCCGAGGAAAGAAAACTTCCAACGATCGCAAATATAATGCCCCTGTCACACTTCTGCGGTTTGGGCCGCAGAAGCGCTACGGTTCTCTTCCGCGACAGTATGTATACGTCCGTAGTACATCCGTAACGAACCCGTAGCAAAACCGTGATAGTCTGTGGTGGACCGTAGCGATTCAGTAGCCTCGTTTCTTCCGCAGCCCAAATTTTGAAATGTTCAAAAATTTTATTTCTTCCACCGCTTGCCGCGGGCAACCGTAGCACAAACATAGCTTGCCTTATCACAACTGTGGCGACCATAGCACAACCGTAGCATTTCCGCCATTGGCCGTAGCCAGGAATGCACCACGGGGAGGCTACGGATATGCTACGGTTGTACCATGGTGTCCACGATATCACTGTCGATGTGCTACGGATATACAACAGATGTGCTACGGATATGCCACGGATATGCTACGACAGTGTCTTGGTACCTGCGGACTGCGGTTATACTACGGGTACGCTGCGACTGTGTTTCTGATATGTTTCGGGTATGCTATACAGTAGTTGTACCACGGTATCTACGGTTACGCTACGGTCTTACACACTACACACATGTTTTTGCATGCTACCACGTTGCCAACATAACATCGCCTGTATTACATAGCTAGTCAATCGCCATTCTACGCGCAGACTCGACGCACTACACATGTCAGCCAAAAGGAAAGGTTCCGGGAGGAGGGGTACCACTAGGAAATCCCAAATGGTTCTTTTCTTTCTTGGGTGTTTCGCTTTCTTCAAAACTTGTAACTGAAAGTAGGCTGCCGCTACGAGCATGGTTTCTTCTTCTTTCTCCAAGAATTTTTCAAGCAGTTCTTTAATCATTGACATGATGTAGATTTGGCTTTGGTGGGTGAATGTGTAGGTGTGAATAACAACAACGTAGATCTAAGTGAATGTGCCTGAACTGGTATCTACAAGTGGAATAAATGTCCTATCATAATCCCATAGACCATGAGATCGTAGCTCATCCGTAGCCACCGTAGCGTGCCCGTTGCTTGCCCGTAACGCTTCCGTTGAGGCCGTAGCACAACCGTTGTGAGACCATCACATTCCGCAGCAATTCTGTAGCATTTTCTCACTACGACCGTTACTCTTCCGTAGAGGCCGTAGCCACACCTCAGTGCAACCGTAAAACGTGTACATCCGCGACCAAAATATGGTTGTTGTGCTACGGTTCCCAACCGTAGCGCTTCCGCAGCCCAAACCGCAGAAGTGTGACAGTGGCATAACTAAGATGAAATCCAAGGGAAATGTTTTTCCACAAGAAATCCGTGTGATGACACTTTTAATGGTAGAATGAGATGGAAGGGCAGTGACCGGGGGGGTCCGGTCATAGAGGGCGCACAGTGTTATTATTTTACCAGGACTTTATAGGCACGGTAGAACGAGGTGCTAAGGTTGTGAGGAGACAGATAAGCGAGGAACGAAGTAAATGACATAATATCTCAACAAGCACAACAAGCACAACAAGCACAATCAATGTCATACTTGGTAGCTTCCTCATGATTGAAATAAGTAGAGCTCAACGAGTAACAAGTCTGAAAACATTTTAAACATCATAATTCCAAAACTATAGGCTACAATAATCTCTCCATTTTATGATGCTATGATTTTCTTTGGGTGAAAATAGTTTGGTCTAAGTCAATTCAGGTAAGTTTTGTAATTGGGATCTTTACAGTAAGTCTTCAACAAAACATACAATCATCCAAGAAATGAAATAAACTTCATTGAAAGTTGATATGTGCACACTCACCACTGGTCCATATCAGTAAATTACCCTGACAAGCTCAAGGGGTGAACAGGTTGTTTCAAATGGCCCTACACTTTTCACACGGGATCGACAGGTTATCTCAATTGGTATCAAAATTGACCATTTCTTTTGTGGTTTATACCAGGTTGTGATCATATTTTACAGTGTGTTTGGTAGAATTTTGAGCAAATTGTATGGCAATAAACCACAAAGCTCACTGGCTTTCTGGTGGTACTATACTGTAGATGTCAATAAATAGACTTTGTCAGCATGATAACTGATTCCTGGTACCTTTCGTTATATGTTGCAGCATACGTTAATAACTAATCCTTCATTTTGGTGTGCACAAGTTCATGTTTATTAACATGTATGGCTTACCACACTATTAATATTTTTAGGCATCATAACCACAGAGTTTTTGTTTCCCGGTATACTGTAGTTAGTCATATACACTTTACAGTACTAGTGCCAGCAATACTTTCTCAGTTGGAAATGTTTTGTTCATAAAGTGGTTGATGTATTGTCTTTCTATTTGTTTTGACCAGGATGTGATGAAGACATGGATACAGAAGGGGAAGTGAAATCGAAAACAAAGAAAAGGGTAAGGGCTAAGATCTCATCCATTGGTCAAGTTCAGATCTCATAGCATTGAAGAGAGGATGCATGAGATGCTGATATCTCCTTCATCTCTTCTCCAGAGAGAGATAATCACTAGATGTAATCTAACACGATCACCTAACATACATTGTAATACCTTGAACTATGATGTTTGTCTGGTCCAGAAGTAACTAAGTCAAGTATTTTAAAAACAAACATTTTGTGTATATCCAGGCCAGTGTATGCCTGAGTTTACATAGTGAAATGTTAACTATTAAATTCTATGCTAATATTTTCTTTGCAGTTGAGACATTCCAATACTGTTGAAACAAACCTCAAGAACATAAATGTCAATAAATTTGATCTTGGCTTTGAGGTAAGCATTCAGTTGAACAGTCAACCTCTCTACTGCTGCTGCTCATAGCATTCATTGCAACTTGCATTGTTTCTCATTTATCTAACCATTTTAAGAAGAGAAAAGTAAACAGAATAAGATTGAATGGATATTTAAAAGTTGAAGAAATATTGCAAACATTGTAACTGAAACCTTCAAAGACGTCACTGGCAGTTACAATACAATAAGTGTGTTTTGTTCAGATTGCACATCTTTTCTTCAAATGGGAGTTTGTATTATTTTGGCTTTTCAAAATGTGTTTGCAATATTATAGTCAGTGCTTTTGACTAAATATCTAGGAATATGCCTTGTTAACAAACAAGTTTTGCAAGGATGTAATTTGAGACTGATTAGTATTATTTATCATGATATGATGTCAAAAGTTTTGAAGCAGAATTATGTACAGTAAGTGGAACTCGAGTCAAAGATACTAAAGACCCGAATGGAATTATACTTGCTATTCAAAATGGTCAATTTTGTACAAGACTGTATCTCATTGTTCTGGAATAATTGCATGTAGGCCATTCTAAAGTACAATCTTAACATTTTCTTTATATTTGAGCGCCAGAACAGACAAGTAGACATGTTCCGAGGGATGCGTTAAATTTCAGAGCTGTTATGAGGGAATTGAAGAGCTTACAAAATAAATTAACTGTATTCCATACATATTACAGGATACTATTATGTATCAAAATATAAACACTTCTCATGTGTAAGGGCAAACAAAACAGTAGTACACACTTCCTTGGTTTGAATATTGTTCAATATTTGGCAATGCTCTACCCTCCTTTAGGTTAGATGCAAAAGAATTTTTATATGACTTATTTGCTTTAGAAAAGAGCCAAAAAGCCAGTGGTGACGTCAGTGTACATCTACAATAGGGCTCTTGAATCTCTCTACATAAGGCACTAAATGCTTTATTTGTACTGTTTAATCTCTATATTAAAGTTACACAATTGCTTGAAAGCACTCACAAGCAGGTATACACACCAGGTGAATTTGCATACTGGGTGATTGACTAATTCATGGTTTGTTTCACTTGTGAATTTTTTCTGAAGGAAAAGCATGCATTAGAAACACAAGTTAGGTGTTAATTTAGTTAGCTTGACTTGGAACTACTGAAGTATGGTTCAAAGATCTATTTTTCAATAATTACAAGCAAAATCACATACATAGTGAAACTCTTGGAACAGTACGTACTGTACTGTTGTAATCTGTTGATTTTTTATATGACTGGAGAGCGCTATTGGCCTAGATGCCAAAAAATTGGCTCTTCTTCAGTTACATTATGTAATTTGTATTATAAAAATAACTGTCCTGTTATTAGGTACAGTTTTTACTGTTTATCAATAATTTTATCAGTACTAGAAATTGAAATGTTGACCATGTCAGATGTGTAATTTAAGCTTGTATGTGTGCCTTTTTGTGTATTTTTGGGCCACATATGATTTAGCTTTACAACATGTTGCAACTGTAAAGAACATGTTGAAAATTTGACATTGATGGGACACTCTCTGCTGCCCAACCTCATGGAATGACCCAACTACATTTTACAATAAATTAAAAATTAAACTACAGCTTTGAAAGATGAAGAAAGATGATTGGCTGAATTTCATTTTATTTAAAGTCAGGAGTGCTTTAATCTTTTGAGCGTAGTTTTGATGTATTCAATTTATAATTGCCTTGTTTTGATGACTTCGAACGTAGGGGTGGATGAAAATTAAAAACACTTTTGCTTCCTGCTCAGGTGGACCCATTGTTTGAGAAAACGTCTGCTTCATTTGATGAAGGGGGTACATATGGACTTCTCTTGAATCATTTATCGTGTCAAGATGATTCCTGTGAGCTGCTTCTCGATTCAAATATCATTTTAAATGAGAAACCCTCCCCAGAAGACGTTAGCAGTGATCAACAAATTGATCTCACTGAAATTGAAGGTAAGAAATATTTCCTGTAGTACTAATATGTTCTCCTTTTCTGCAGGGGTTGAAGCAATAAACTGACATGTGGAGTGGGTTCACTTGTTTAAAGTAACAGGCTTATTTCTCTTGTCAGCATACTCACAAGACTCCCAAAGGACATATCCTGAATAAGGCCTTCATTTAGCTGACAGGTTTGATTTGTAGCATATACATGTTGACTTCTCTTTTTTTTTTTTTTCTGTAGATATCTACTTTGCTAAGATGTTGGATAGCTTGCAGATTTTTTCTCACTTCGAAGACTTCGTATTTGCAAACTGGAAAAGGAACGAAATGGTTTGTAGTCAAATCTTTTTAATCTTTTGTAAGCATATAACTTTTTAAGTTGTAGCAAACTAAGATTAAAATTTGGGTTGATATTTGCATTGTATTCAATTGAAAGGATGATGTTTATGTTTGATATAGAACATAGGCAAAAGATTTTCACCTTCTACTAATCCCAGCTCTGGAACAACATCACAGCTCCAATGCAGGGTGTAATGAACCCAGTATCAGATTCATACACCAACATGCTATGCAAAATGAATAATTTGTTATTTATATGCAAAGAAGTATATCAAAATTTGTGACAGCTATATGGTAACATCACATATATATTGGAATTGTGACAACTTGAGGAAGCCTAAAAAAGCTGCCCTTATTGAAATTACTTAACAACATGTTGCACACACACTTACATGGTATGTGCAGATCGATTGATCATTACAAACATTGATATACATACAGTATGTAAGCAAGTTACACTATAAACAACTGCATAGCATGTACAGGTATTGCACTACAGCTAAGTTGCTAACAGGCTAACATGGTTGTAACGAAATAGGGAATTTCAGTAGTCAGCACAAAGGAGGGATGCAGGAACACATGTATTTTGGACTCTAGTCTTACAGTAAAACAATCATAATTAATGGCACTCTTTCAGTACGTACAATTATTACACCTCTCCTTCTTAAGGAACATCAGAAAAACTTAAAGGAGAAATAAACCCTGGGGTTTTTCAGTGACCTCATAGTAGAGACTAATTTTTTTACACCCTCTGTGAAATAACTAGTCAAAACTACCTTTCCCCCAATCCAGGAATTTGCTGATTATTTTTTCAAACCTACTGTGTTGGGGCAATTATGTAACACAGGCACTTCAAAAATGACGTCAGCAACCACATTATAAGTTTGGGAAGTTGGTGCAAAATGCTGCAGTACTAAGCATTGGTTGTGTTAACAGGAGAGGGGAAGAAGGAGCAGGGAAGGGAATATGATATGATATGTTATTCCTGACGGGAAAAGGTTTCCAGAGAAAAGAGAATGTACAAAAGGCACAAAAGCAGCAGGCTTGCCCCTCCATAGCAGAACTGTTACTAGTGTTGGAAGTCCATGATATAGTAACTGCAAGTGTCGGCCATACATACGATGTGTTTTACAGCAAGCTCTAGGTCTCATTGTCTCATTTTCTTCACTGTGTATTCAGGCTCCATATATGCGATCTGTTTAGCAAGGACTAGGTCTCAATGTATGGAACACCGAAAGGGCAATGTATATGTTGTTTACTTCTATGCTGTCAGTTATCATGTTGTCTCCTTTGATGTTACAGTGTCTTTACATTGCAATAACTCTGCAGCCTTAAGTCAGACTGTAGCTAAACTTTGTATACAGGTGCTGATTAATAGCTGGTACATGTAGGTCATCTGGGCCACCAAAATTCCAGGCCGATTTATGGGCCGGGTGGGCCTAAATTATATTTCTACCTCAAATATACTTTTGATGCATATATTTGTGGAGCTTAAACACTTAAAAAAGTTTCAGGCCCAAGTTTTTGGGAGTGTCCAAACTTTTAAACTTGCAGTAACTCCACAACTATATCCAACTACAGTTGTTGGTTAATAGCTAGTACATGTGGGCATAAATATTATGATATTGAATGTTGACATACAACACTGTCATATTCCACTATAGTACAACAATTGTGATGGTGCTCTTTCAGTATGTACAACCATTACAGGTTACATTGGCTGGGCAATAATTGAGACCAGCTAAGGCATATGATAGCAGAGATACCATGGAGGTACAGTACAGTAATCATGGGGATGTCGGCTTATAACATATATTTATCGATTATGGATGGTAATTATCTTAAAATCTTTATAACCCTGGCTTCAGGAGTTCCTACTGGTCTTATATAATTTTTGAATTGTCACAACCATGAAAAAAGCAGAAAATGCATTATGATAACATTTTAGAAGCTGCAATGCAAAGTTTGAAAAAAGTTCTATACAATGTAAACATTACATCTCAAAAATGCAATACTATATTAAACTACAAATTTCTTGAGTAAATTACTCCCTGTTTTTGTATATTAGCAGGAACTTTAGTTAGAAACTTTTGAGGGATTGGAGCATTGGGTGGTCATTGTCCAGGAAGCTATTGATTTTGACTTAATAACTTGCAGGAGCAGTCCAGTGGACATAAAACAGCTAGTCAGCAAGCATTTGACATGGCAGCTGTCCCGGAACCTTTGGATATTGAAGAACCATTCCATGGACCCACTGATCAATATGAAGGTTGTGACTTTAGTGAGGATGAAGGTGTCAGCAACTTTGATGGCGATAAGTCTGTGTTCATGGCTGATGGACAAGAGTCTAGGGTGATTTCTGGAACTTCTTCAAGCAGGTTTGTGTCTCCTTCCCACCTAGCATTTTCAAAATAGAATTTATAACATTTAAAGCAAATCTTGTTGAACTATAAGTTCAAGTTTCAGTCATTCTATGCAGAATGGTATCACTTAAGTCCCATCAATCATTTCTTGGTATGTATAACAAGGGCATTTATTCAGTTACAATTGCATTTGTTCATTCCTTGCCAGAGGCAAAAGGAATCTATGAGATGGTGATGGCGTGTGTGACGCCTTCGTTTGTAAACAGGATAACTATACGGCACCTGGGTAAACACCATATTTGGTATGTGAAATAGTGTGGTGTTAGGCTACCATGTGGTCGAAAGATAACAGCAATAACGAAAGTATTCCATGGATATCTTATAACTGCGTCACAATTTTAGCTAATAAGCAGAACGTTAGGCTAGATTACCCCATTGACTTAGTGTGGTGTTAGGAACCATGTGGTCGAACGTAACAGCAATAATTAAAGTATTCCATGGATATCTTATAACTGCGTCACAATTTCAGCGAATAAACAGATGGTTAGGCTTAGCTAGATTTCTCATTGACTTAGTGTGGTGTTAGGCTACCATGTGGGAGAAATTGAAAGAATTCTCACAATTAATATTTATTCATTCGTTTATTTCATAGAAGGAAAGGGCTGACATGGAATTTTACAAGATGTTAATTGATTATAGACAGAAAATAATAATCGCATGCGAACCCTGGGCCTGCATAATAGATAGTAGTAGTAACAACTATCTGATCCAATAGAGCATAAGTAGCGGCGGGAGTGCGATGTTAGTAGTGATGTTAGTTATTAACAAGTTAATGAGTTGTTACAAAGCAAATAGAAATTATTGAGGAAGGTTTTATACCTTATCTTACACCTACGTATTTGTACATGAAACCATTGTCAGTAGAGAATATAATTCATTTATTATAGCATCCAATATGTAATTTCTTGAAAATCGTGATACACGAGGGTAAATCATTTTTTCCGGGTACCCAAATACCCGACGGGTAACGGCTCTCGGGTATCCGGTTCCCGATTTTTGGACCTGTGTAAACACTATCAAAAACCGTAAGGTTGATGAATCTAATTATGTAGTATTTGGATGCCCCATATTGAGTAGAAGAAACTCTTTGCTTTCTGATGAGATGGAATGTCATTTGAGGACAAAGTCCGAAGACCTTGTACACACGTTAACTTACGAAGTAGAAGTTGGATGAACTCCATATACAGTATAGTCCATGGATGCACCTTATTGAGTAGAAGTCCCTGTTGCAGTCTGTGGAGGTTTAAGTCTTAAAACCTGATTAACAGGATAAACTCAAATTCAAATGGAAAGCTTAATTTATGTGTATCCATCTTATTGAGTACAAGATCCCTTTGTTTCTGCAGAGGTCAAAGGTCATTTGAGGTGATCAGTTATTGAAATGAAAGTTAAATAAATTGTTAAATAATTAACCCAACTACAGATTTGATGAAAATTTTAGTTTGGTGATTGTTGCCCTATATTGTGTACTACCTGCATTTAGAGGGTTAAAGTACTGACAGATTTAATACCTTCCTCTGGCCACAAAGTTGCAGAAGTCAGAATAGTTTTCCCGTCAACCTCTGTGGAGGAAGGCTTCGGAGTACAGCATTGTTCTGCACTTTCATAGTTTACATGGACTACCAAGCTGTCACATTTCACAATGTGTGGAGCTAATTGAATATCCTTTCTTAAACCTGCAAGTCCTAGTTCTATATTTTAGGGAAAAAAGTTAATTACTCATATAGTAGCTGAAAGCTACAAACAGGCAACGATTTATAATCATGCACTTACTCTAGCTCATGTATGAATATGCATTATCTCCTATGACTATGCATCAAGCATGGCCAAAGTTTTAAATAGAGGGAGTGGCTATCATCTAGGTCCCAGGATTTGTTTTTTACTCTTTAAGTTTTAAGTGTTCCATTCCACTAATGACTTTGCTCTCATCAACTTTCAGAAGTGTAGTACCTTTGCAGTGTATTTTACTTCACTACTCCTCACTTCCCTGTCTCTCTCAATGACTACGCTCTCACTAGTAATGTTTTAGCACTGTCCACTCCCAGTGACCGGTCAGTTCCGGTCTACTCCTCATTGTATCAACCACAGTGACTGGACCAAAAATCTAAAAGAGGCCTACTCAAAGTTTGTAAATTATCAGAACATTCTTAAGGATGTACAATATCTTAATTTAACTAGATGCACTGCATATAATGACTAAAGTTAACTGTTAAACAAAGTAATCATTTATCTACCTAGCCTACAGTATAGGTAGTGCCAGTGATATCAGACAACTTAGACAAATCCCAAACATTCAAACACATGTTAAACATATGACTGTACATAAGTAGTGCTAGGAGGAACCTTGCGTGTAGTCTTGTAGATGTTGATGGTTCAATGTCCGCAGTAATATGTACATGAAAGCAATCATTATCGCCTTTGCGAAAGTAACTGTCAGCAGTTTATGTAGTCTACAGGAGTAATAATAATGGACCCACTATGAGCAAGAACTATTGCGACATTAGTACTGGTAGGGAGCTGTTACATACACTAGTGCAGCTCCCTGCATTTACCAGATTAATTGTCTGAGCCTAACATTTCCCTCGTTAGAACAATAGTGGCCATGAATATTTAGAATGTTAGGAAAGGAATCAAAGGATAATGACTATGTACTGCAAATGGAGCAATTTATCTTCACCCAACCTGTTTCTGTTGCTGAAACTGCATAGTGAGTCGTCGAATGAAACCATTCTGAGATGGTTTGTGAAGGTGGTAGCCTATCATGTGAGAGGACACATGTGATATGAAGCATCAGAATGTCTTCAACCTTATTTGCAGGTGTATGACAGCACCAGTGGAAGACAGCCATGACATTTGTAGCTTAACTGACCAATACTGTATTCTTACAAGAAAGTCTGGTTTTGGTCTTGCGATTTAAAGAGAGACCCATGGGGCAGGTTGCCCCCTTCGGACCTCCACCATAGTAACAGTGCCACTAGTTATCTCATCACTCTACATCTTATGTATAGGGAGATGAGATATTGTACCATGTCAGGAAGTGTGTGAGTGAGCCTGTCTCTATTCTACTTAATGCACTTAATGTACAGGCTAGCCTACAACAGTTGGTAACATTTTAGCACTGTGCCCCCCCGACTTACCTACTTCCTCTCCCTTCCAAATCTGCCATTCTCATGGCTTACAACTGTTTTTCAAGTGTGATGACATCCATTAATTGGAATCTTGTTGGTTCATAAGTTCATGGTGGTGAATGCAGCTATGACCTGTGGTCAAAAATCAAAATAACATCACCTGCATCAGGCAAAATTCTGCAGATGTGTGGACATGAAGTTTTTCATTAGATTTCCCAACATGCCTGTCTATTTTTTGTACAGTACCAGTTGTGCAAAATCTTAGTTGTGATTAGTGCATGATTTATATGTTTATATACTAGTACTGTAATATGTAGTGTACTGTATGAGCTTGTGTCTTAGCAGGCTCTTTTCAATATAGCCTTTGCTTTAATAACAGTTCTCAGTATCTTTATGGTTGTTTCCCAGTTGAGTTTCAGATCAATGTTAGTTAAGCCACTTTTTAGGCTGCATATTACATTTTGTTTATTAGGCTACAGTACTTGTTGGCCTGAGAGCTTAGGCTGGAGTATTTTCTTAGACCATGTGACATGGAAGTCATGGCCGGTCTCTGTAGTTTGATATCACGTTTGGTAATCCCTCAGGGTAAGTTTTCTTACCAATAAAGGATTGTGAGTTGTTATTGGAATCCTTCCTTGCCTCCAAGGCTTCGTTGGCAGAAGCTCTGTCTTTGGTGTATAAGTTGTAGACATTCCTGTAACATGTTCTTACAGTTCCTTTTTGATCTTAATTTGAGACCTCAGGGTTCTCGTTTCTCTATTAGGCTATAGTTCGGCCTTGGTGGTTTATCTGGTAGTCGGATGGATTTGATATTCCAAATCTGGAATATCCTTGTTGCTAGGTGACTAAACTTAGGGATGCGCCCAATCCAAATTCTTGATCTGGCAGATATTTTGGTTGGATGCTTCACAAAATCCAACCAGACCACATTTTTTTCCAAGAGGAAATGGAAACAGAGACAACAATAAGAAAACTGAAAAAAAAAATCTTTATCACAACTTGTGAAAATATAAGAAGGAAATTTAGATAAAATACATTCATTTTTACATTCCTCCTTAACGATTGGTTCATAACACCTCAATGTCAGCATGAAAAGTGGGGAGGGGGAGATATTAACATGTCCTTGGATTTACTAGAAAAATAAGGTCACCTTGGTCAAATAAGTCAAAATGGTAAAGTGGTCCTAACCACAAGCATAGGTGGTGAAAGGTTGAACCTTACCCTCCCTACCCAAACCCCCTACCCCAACCCCCTACCCAAACCCCCTTGATGAGCAGAGTGATAGACCAGCATGCTCTGGTGACTGGTAGAGGACAATTGTTAGTTGTTATTAAGTGCTACAGAGCAAAGTGCAGTTGTCATGAGAAGAAAGGTACTTTTTAATCGTTTGTAATTATCCAAACCTGGTAAGGTTTGCAATATCTGCTTTAATAAACCCAGGTGCAACTGAAGAAGTACTTTTAACATCAGTTTTATCACAATCTTTCCTCTAATCTGCAGTTCCTCATGTGCAACAGCTGGTCAACTGTGTATGCAGTTATCCCTACAACCTACTGAATATTCATATTTTGATGTTGCTGCTATGGTTACATGGGCAGGGCCAAAACATTGGAAGTTAAAAGCAAAGACTCAAGGTGATATTCTTTTATTCATGTTGCTGAACTTATAAAAACTCATTTGTAGAATGTGAGCCACATCTATCATGAGACCTCAGTTAGCTTTGTTTTACATTGAAATGTCAATAATTCCTGTTTTCTTCACGTTACTAATATATGGTTTCAGTTCAGATGACACATTGGAAAACAAGTGTGATATAACGTACCATAGCTAATCTTTAGCTTCACTGAGTGTGTAGATTAATTGTGTATTGCACTGTCTTCCTAGTACTTTGTGTATTGCACTGGACCTGTGAGGAGCTTTGTGTATAGAAATGTAGGGAATTGCTTGACAGAGA
>JAIPMN010003422.1:16643-28333 GCA_020650975.1 Apostichopus californicus | reverse complement strand
CACCATTGGTTGGCGCGCAGCGTACAAGCAAATTTCTGGTTTTGGTACCCCCAGATCACCGGAAATGGCACTTCTCGGGCTTGAAACTGACCAACCATATGTACACTTTGCCTGAGAACCAAGTTTTTTCCAAATACTTTTTTTCTCATCTATAACCTTTTTGAAGATTGTCACCAGTCACACATCATGTTCGACTTCATCACATATCATAACACTACACACATTGACAGTTTTGAGCATTGGCGCAGATCAGTCTTGGATAATGGTGGGGACGCGTGTCTATGACACTATCTAAGCGGAGCGCGACCATGGGTTCGCGCGTAGCGTACGATTTTTTTGGGCAAATATACCTCCCAGATCGCCGGAAATAACACTTCCCAGACCTAATGATGCTCCTAAACCTCCTTAAGTTTTAGATCTCATGGCTTAGAAATTTAGTTTGGAGAAATACATGGGCGTCTGCAGAAAGAAAATCAGGGGACAAATAATCCAAGTAGACCTTTGTATACGATGGGTCTGGGGTCCTCTCCCAGAAAACAAATATAGACTGCCGCAAATGCGATTTCCGTCCTATATTTAACAACTGTGGATAAAATACAATAAAATAAGAATGTCATTTGCACAATGCTGGATCAAACTGCGACAAAGTCAATACAGGGGAACTTGAAATGCAGCTATTGGTCAAGACAAATTGGTGGGAACACGGTATATCATGTCCCCACTACTGAACAAGTTGGTGGGGACGCGTCCCGCTGTCCTCACCAGGATCTGCGCCCATGGTTTGGAGGCTGTTTATCGTGGAACGCCATTTTCATGCCCACTGATGATGTGATATCTGCTGTTTGCTTTACAAATTCGAATAATTTTGTCACTGTTCCTCTTTCTCTTCCCTTTTTCTTGCCGTATTTTCTACTCCATCCTTTTCTCCTTTTCTCTCTTCTTTTCCTTTTCCTTCCTTCACCTCGTTGTAGTTGGCTAGTGTATACAGTTCCAAAGCTATTCAACAGCAACAAAACGTTATTTTGTGTATGTCTGTTGTGGGTGAAGTTAGCGCTATGAGCTACAAGTTCCAATGAGCAAGGTGGGGGAAAGGGGCTAGAAATAATGTGTGGGTCAATTCTAACTCGGTTTTCAGTCGTTAATTGTTGATGTAGCCTACCAGGTAAAATGTTGAAATGACTTTAACAATTTCAAATTTAATAATTTGATTTATTATGCTATTTGGAGCACATAACATAGGCTATAACAGAACATTACTGGCAAAAACTAGGGGGGGTTGATTGTGTGGGCCAACCCCCCCTCTTCAAAAAGTGGGGGGGTTAAAACCCCCCCAACCCCCCCTGTTTCTCCGCCCATGATATATCTATATATACATAGTCATATGAGCTCTGTAACTTGTTGATTTCAAACTTGATCTACAAAACCCCTGCGACATGGAACATATGTAAGGCTTAGATTAGTTACATTAAGGCTTCGAATTAGTACATGTATGTACAGATCCAAAAGCCACAATTTTCTGACATCGACGAGAACATGATTAACATGTATTTAATTCACTCATGAATCCAAAACATTTCTTGACACTTAAGGGGAAGCAATTCAGTGCAATACTATTTGGAAAATACGATGAAGTAGCTAGGTTTAAGGGCGTCACAGAGACCCACCGGGCACCTTGTGTCCCCCCCCCCCAACCCAATAAAGTTTGTCATGTCCAAAACAATTTGACAAGTTCTGTTGATTTGAAGCCGATATAAGTTCTGGAAATGAAGACAACTTCAAAGCTTCATGTGTTCTACTAACACTTTGTAGAATCAAGTTTCACAAATTATACCTGGCAAGCTTATTATCTCTTCAAGAGGACAAAATGTCAAGAGGGCCAGTAAAGCAGATGTGTTGTACCATACTGTTCCCCTTGTATGATTTAGAGTGGGATCTTGTTCTGGATCTGAACAATTACAATCCTGTAGGTTATCCTAAAGGATCAATCAGAATAGTCAAGAATATCTTTTGGTACTTGATTTGAACCTGTTGTTTTGCTTATGATTATTAAAGGCTGGGAGGGGGAGGGGGAAGGACCCTCTGAAATAAGATTTACTGACCATTCAGAGTTTAAAATGACAATGAAATGCAAGTGAGGACAAAGAAGTCCCTCTTTCACTGTCTTTATGTGGGTGGGCCAATATTACTGTCCTTTTAAGGGGAAAGGGAAGGTGGGGGAGGGGGTAATGAATAGGTGGAGTAAGAAGTCAAACCTGGGACTTGCAAAATCTGCTTTTAAATGTGAGGAGGGTGCCGGGGGAAGGGGGGGGGGGTGGAAAGCAAGGTTTTTAAACATTTCTCTAAGCTTAGGGAGCTTAGATCCCTTTTGACAAAAGAAAAAGTGAATAATTTTGTCATCTTCTGTTATTCTCAAGATATGCTCCATGATGAGCTGTATACTCAAAGGCTTTGAATCATCACCATTATTCCTTTACATCATGTTTCATAAATTCCTTCAAGTATCTGTTTTTGTATCTATTTCAAATTGATCCTCAGGTTCAACAGTACAATGACTTTTCCACTTTGAAGGGGGGAGGGGGGGGGGGGTGGGAGGGGGGCATTGAGAGGTTTATTATCTTTGCTGAAATCAAAGAAAAGTTGATAGACGACGTACTTCAATGATATTTCAGTCGTTGACCAATTTGTTCAGAGTTGAAGTCCCTTTTCTGAAAATGTATATTTAGGGAAGAATTCTCTGATCTTCTGCCGACACCATAGATCATGGTGCTATGCACCTCTTAAACATCAGTCTTATTATATTAAGTGTAGTCTCACAAATATTGAAACATTATTATTATTACTTACTTTATCCCTTACCTTCCCCCTTGCTTCATACAATTCATTTCAAGTATACATACATACTGCAGAGTTGCAGAGTTGTTGTACTTTTTATAACCGTTTTTAAGTAGGCTATTTGAATCACTGGTATGTAATGTAAATTGCTGAAAAAATGACCACATTAAAGGTATCGGACAGTATTCCACCTAAATGGAGGGAAGAGGTCAAGCAAACCATGGTCCCTTATATTTTACCGCACATCAACAACATTCGCACCGCCCCCCCTCCCCGTCCCCCTGCCTGCCCAAGGTCATACCTTTGTTAGATCCCTCTACAATTTGCTAGTTGATTATAAAAGGTCAATTCTAACACTGAACCATTTTCAGACTTTAGAAATGTTAAAAATGGATATATCCATGAGGGAAAATGGTTTTTGAAGATTTAGGAAATTGCTGTAGGCCTAGCCGGGGTTTTGTTGCACTTGACTTTTTAAAGTACTTGAACAACCTTTGCAATTTATGGCAATTCTTAAAATTATTCTTGCGTTGTGGAGGTTTTCAAGATGTGCTCAGATGTGCTGTATACATCCTTAAGAATAAACTTAAAAAAACTATAAAAAAACCTACTTGAAAATATCAATATATCAGTGAACAGATGACTGTACGTGGCTATACACACCTCCACTAAAAACAATAGGGGTCTTGTGCTCAATGTGATGCATCCACCCACTAAGTATGAGAAGTATCCACGATTCCCACCATTAGATATCATGTAAAAGGGTTTTTAAAGTTGACAACTGGTGACCTCACATGAGATTTGACCTCACAAGCAACAGGATTCTTGTACTCAATACGGCAAAGCCATACCCCATGTATGAAAAGTATCCATGATTTCTACTATGAGAAATCATATAGAAATTGACCCTGAAAAATATTTTCAAAAGGACTCGCTACATCATCCTTTTTCATTTCTATACTGAAAGCTACTATATACGACTGTTCAAATATTCAACATATCTTTCCCATACAAAAGGACCACAATTTGGAACAATTTGAATTAAATATAAAAGTTTCCAATGAGAATGCCAAATTATTATCTTTCATTTGTTTCTTCTTTGATTGTGCATGATATCATCTTGTTGTACAGTTATAATGTTTGGTAATTGTTAAAAATAATTAAAAACTTCCAATTTCTGCCCTAGAGTTATTTAAATTCAGATTGCTACAGAGTTATGATAACCAAACATTAATTTTAATATTTGTTTATAACTTATGGATCTCTAGAAAGAGGAAATTTTAGAATTTGTAAATTCATGCATTATATATGGCTACTTCGAAGTGAGCACAAAAAAAAAAGCACAAATTTCTCAAAAAGTTCTTTTTCACATTACACTCCTGTTGCACTGCTACCCAATTAATGGAGATTACTGAATTCCATTTTGTCTAATTTGAATTATCCGAGTATCAGCATAAAATCAGCGTTAGCGTACCGTATATACTTTTTTCTTTCTTCTAAGTAACAGCCTACCAGATACCAACGCCAGTAATTACCATGCAGCCCAGGAAATAAACTTATATTGTTATTGCATCTCGTATGTACTTCAGTTATTTTGTACTATTAACAACTGGATTTGCATTTTCAGGATTGATTGATTGATCGGTTGATTTCTTTTCCTTCCAGATATTTTACTCGTGAATATATATCAGAGATCCTGCCACTCCCAGAATTTCGTTTGATCGTCGTATACCTACCTGTCCCAGAATGGAGCGCTCCACCTCCACGACTCCGCTGACCTCTCTGAAGAAGGACTTGCGGAAACGCGGGAAGGAATACTGCTCCAAGGAGAGATGGATGGAGAGGTTTCCTATCAGCATCTGGGCTCCCAAGTACAACCTCTCTAAGGGGCTCCGTGACTTGATTGCAGGTTTCACTGTGGGTCTGACTGTCATTCCGCAAGGTTTAGCCTATGCTAATATTGCCAAACTGCCTCTTGAAGTGAGTATTATTAGTTTTATTTTCACATTAAGTTTACTTCCAGCTGCATTGCACACAGGAGGATCAGGGATGCAACCATTTCAGAAGTGTGGGGGAATGGGGGGGGGGTTGTGGGATTTATCCCCCCAGCATGAATGGTAATATGATACATAGGTATATATGACATGTATAAGCGGTGTATAACCTAACTAAGCAGTTGAAATTCTTCAACATTGTTTTTTTGTTTTCTTCAGAAATGTTAAAATATAGTACCCAAATTATTCAAAGGGGAGGGAGACCCCCCTCCCCCCGGGCATATCATAACATCTTAGCGGCCCAGTGCAACAATGGTGGGTGTGCATGCCCCATGAGGAGGATCAACTTGGTTTCTCTATCAAAAATTCAGTTTTGTGATTGTGGAAAACAATTGTTATTTATAAATTGAGAACTTTCTTCAATATCAAAACCAAACTTGTACAAATCATAGAACTTTTGTTATTAATTTCAGAAATCATTTCCTTATAAGTTATAGGCTGCCATAACTTGGACACAAATACCAAGAGCCAACAGCTGACAATAATAAGCTATTTTCTCATTCTTGGTGCAAATTTTTTGTTGAAGGGAGACAAATGACATTCTCGCTGAAATGAAAAATTTAAGAATCGTCAACATCGGACCCTTAAATTTGCTTGAAATTAAGTTTTGTATGTACAATGGTTATTTAGTTGTTCCTAAGGCAACAAGCATTTCATTCCCGCACGCAAAGCATCTTTGATCACTCGGAGTCCATATCGTCTTATTCATTACTCCTTTTCTCATAATCTATAGGATCTGGTGATAGATCTTGTAAACTATTTAACAAACTGTTCAAAATACTAAAAATTTAGAGGCAATACTAATTACCTATTATAATTAGTTGAAGTTAGCCGGTCTCCAGCAGTGGTTGCAATTTGAATCTACACTGTTGTTAATTATATTGAGGGCTCCTCTGGAAAGCAGTGCTTCTGCACTGAGCAGGACTACCCTCATTAAAGATGAAATAATAAAAATATAAAAAAATCTTAGTATAAATGTTTGACTGTCTGTTATCTTCTCAATTTTGATCTCATTGCTTTATAATCTCGTTATTATTACCAATGATTTGTATCCTCTTGTCACACAGTACGGGTTGTACTCCGCATTCATGGGTGGCTTCGTCTACATGTTCTTGGGCATGTCCAAGGACATAACGGTGGGTCCGACCGCCATCATGTCCCTCCTCGTTGCCGGTTACGGTGAACCGTTAGGCGACGCAGCAGATGACCTCAATGATCCTACTTATGCAATATTACTGGCCTTCTTCTGTGGAATCGTTCAGCTCTTTATGGGAATCTTTCATCTCGGTAAGTCTAACAGGAAAAGAAGGAAGCTTATCTATGATCCTCCCCTATGAATATTCATAGTTTTATCAAGGATAGTTAATTAGATAGTTAATTAGAATAATTAGATAAATTAATTAGATAGTTAATTAGATAGTTGCTTTGTATCAAACAGACAGACAGTGAGACAGATAGACAAATTACATATAGATGGACAGACAGACAGATATAGAGAGACAGATAGATAGAGGAACACAGACTGACAGACAGTGAGACAGATGGCAGATGGAGAGACAGAGGGACACAGGCAGTGAGACAGATAGACAAACATATAGATGGACAGACAGACAGATATAGACAGACAGATAGATAGAGGAACACAGACTGACAGACAGAGAGACAGATGGGCAGATGGAGAGACAGAGGGACACAGACAGTGAGACAGATAGACAAACAGGGATGGACAGACAGCTATAGACAGACAGATAGATAGAGGAACACAGACTGACAGACAGTGAGACATGAAGACAAACAGACAAATGGATAAATAGATACAGAATCTTGGTAGCAATCTTTGAACTTCTATTGTCTTTTTGGTTTTACTCTTCCCTTTTTAATTTTAATTTTTAATATTTTTTAATTTTTTATTCTTTTTCTTTGCTTTAGGGTTTGTAACAAATTACATCTCACATGTGGTCGTGTCCGGATTCACCTCCGCCTCAGCTATTACCATTGGCTTTGGGCAGGTCAAGAACATCCTCGGCATCAAGTTCTCGGCTCACGGTTTCCTCGAAGAATTTATCGAGACGTTCAAACACATAAAAGATACCAGGTGACTAAATTGATTTCCGTCCGCCCACCCCCCCCCCCCTGTGGAGTACATACTTGTGTAATAAAATAATAAACATAGAAAGCCAATTTGCTCATGAAATCCTCCCCTACTACACTCTGGGTTTTATCAGATGTAATTGGGGGGGGGGGGGCCTGATTACACCAACATGCATTGTACTGTATCTTCTTCAATAAAGACCCTTTTCTAAAATATTTTTGAGGTCAACTTAGTATTAATAGTGCAACAATGCACTTGCCTTAAAATCCCATTCATGCATTCCATTTTAAACATAAACTATTTACCCAACCCCAACCTTACAATCGTTTTTTTTTTGTGCAAGTTAGATTGAGGTGAAGAGCAGGTTAGATGAGGTGTAGTGTAGGTTTGATTGTGGTGTAGTGCAGGTTAGATTGAGATGTAGCAGGATAGATTGAGGTGAAGAGCAGGTTAGATGAGGTGTAGTGTAGGTTTGATTGTGGTGCAGTAGGATAGATTGAGGTGAAGAGCAGGTTAGATTGAGGTGTAGTGCAGGTTAGATTGTGGTGTAGTGCAGGTTAGATTCAGGTTTAGTACAGGTTAGATTGAGATGTAGCAGGATAGATTGAGGTGAAGAGCAGGTTAGATTGTGGTGTAGTGCAGGTTAGATTGTGGTGTAGTGCAGGTTAGATTGAGGTTTAGTGCAGGTTAGATTGAGATATAGCAGGTTAGTTTGAGATGTAGCAGGTTAGATTAAGTTTTAGTGCAGGTTGAATTAAAGGGTGGAGCAGGTTAGATTAAGTTTTAGTGCAGGTAAGATTAAGGTGTGAAGCAGGTTAGATTCAGGTACGTAGCAGGTTAGATTCAAATATGTAGCAGGTGTATGTTAGTATGATGTTATTTTGTCAGAGTTACACAAACATACAATCAAACTAAAAGTACATAATAACATAAACTTGTACCCAAGCTGTTCAGTCGTAAAATGTAAACCTAATCTACATTTAACATTTCATATCATCAAAATCAAATAAACGTTTGTTTTCCTCCTGATTTTACCGAAGTTATCTCCAGTGACTATTTGTACAAGGAGAGCTAATGTATCATGAATCATAAAAATCTTGTTTAATGGTCTTGGAACTTAACCCTCAAATAGAATATGGACTATTTGGAGGTTACTGAACATGTTTGTATTGATAAAATATGATGTGATCATTATTTATATCCATTCAGCAGTTCCCTTTTGTTTCATTAGATAAGAGAGGGCCAATAAATGGATAACAATGTTGTTTAATTGTATTGGAACTTACGTAAAATCTCAAATAGAATAATGACTGTTTGGAAGTTGCTGTACATTTTCATGCAGATTATGAACTATTGTGTGATTGTTAATAGTTATCTCTCTTTACAGAGCTCTCTCTATTCTTTCTTAATACAACAAAAGGTCACTGACTATAGAAAGTATGTGATTAATTTGTGTAGTAATGAATTTCTGAAGTTTCTTGAAAATGCATAAAAACGGTTATAGTGAGGGACGTCATCATGGCAAAATGTTGGTGTTGCTTTTTCGTTGTAATGTATAAGACATATTTATCAAACAAGAAGATAATATATAAAAATCAAAACGAAGACAAAATTACATTTCGGTCAAGGCTCAAATTTTAGATTGTGACAAATTTCAATCAACAACTACTTTATTAATATCAGAATAAATAAATATGCATTCCAAGAGCAATGTGTCATATGATGACATTATTTGATGACATCACATCTTCAGTGAAACATTTCATAGAATAAAGAAGAGGGTTTTATCTGGCACAAAGTAAGTCCCCCTCCAGACAATCAATATCTAGAATTTAGTAACTAACAAGATAGTACACAATGTTTAAATGTTAATGTTTAAAAAATTCTTTTTCGCTGTTTCCCCCGTCTCTTTATAGGTGGCAAGATGTAGTTCTAGGCATTGTGTCAATCATATTTTTGATACTTTTACGGGTAAGTTTTCCGTTTTTCATTGTCCTAAATTCTAAATGAGATTATGTAACTAACAGAATTGATTACACTTCATTTAAAACCCAGCATCACCGGAACATATGGAACAAACTTCAAAGTGATCCCTTCCGGCTCACTTTCGTATGTCTTCCTCTCCTTCCCCGGTCTTTTGCGTCTTGAACGAAAAGTAAATGCCAGGAAAGACGGTTGCTTCAGACTTATCCATTTTTTCATTTACTATCAATTTTTAATAAAAAAAAATTTTCGTGGGGCAGGAGGCGGATCCAGGATTTTACGAAGGAGTGTGACCCAGGGGTTGTTGAAGCAGACTTTCTATATAGGGGTGTCTGAGGTCCTCGCCAGGATTTTTGTTTTGGAAAGTTTAAACATCAATTGGTGCTTTTTTGAGCATTTTTGAGATATAGTTAGACTATAAAGTATGTCTTCTATTAGGTTTAAACACAAAGTTGTGCTAATAAGTTCTTTTAAATTCTATTGAGGTTGAAAAGTGGGAGAGTACCCCCCCCCTTCCCCTCCCTTACAAGCAAACCTGGCAAAGTTTAATTTGCAGTAAATGGGACATGGTCATGAATTGTATTAAGTTACTTTAAATTCTAATGCAGGCCACCAACCCATGTGTTCATCAAACTATGATGAATCATGGAAGTAAAGTTTACCCCCCTGTTAAGAATGACCTAAATTGCTTATAGAGTGCAGAGACATCATAGATTCAGGCTGCAGGTGTCTTTATATTTGCCAGATTAGCAATTTATTCCCATATGCCAGACAACATATAAACAACAAGCTTAATGGAGAAAATCTAATGAAACAGTCTGGTGACACAGTTATTCAATATTCACCAATCAGCTTGCACCTTTAGCAAGTAATGAAGAAAGAAACGGTTATTATTGTAGTGAAATCAGTGTCAACATCAAATGGTATAATGTATCTCTATCCACCTGAGGTATATAAGAGATTGTGCATTGAGAATTCGATACCAGTGCTACTACACAGCTGGAGGGAAGAAGAGAACCGCAAATAGTTCAACTGAAGGGTATGAACGGGAGAAAACGAGTACATGTAAAAAACGAATCCGTGCATATCTAAACTAAACATCTTCATTTAAGCTTATTGAAGGTTAATCACTAGAAAGTATTTTATAACAAGATCTCCTTGCATACAACATCAACACAGTTATGTACATGTATGTATGAATGTATGTATGTATGTATGTATTTTAGATCCTCCTGCAAGCAGGAACTCTCAAAGAAGCCATCATTGGCTTATCAAAGCCGCAAGCTGACCGAAGTCAGTCTCTTAGATTCATATTTAATGTCCATGATTATGAATTGTCAACAACTCTGCAACTGGAGGATATACATTAATCTTGGAGTGACTCGAACTCGGGACCTTATGATTGAAAGGCACCGGCGTTAACCACTGAGCTAACATCCCTTATCTCTTTAGATAAGGTTAACTCTTCAGATAATGTTGTCTCTTCAGATAGCTCATCCACCAATCAGCTTGCACCTTTAGAATGTTCTACACTGTTAGTTGTACACCTCATCTCCATATCTTGTTCCTAAAGTTAATATATAACATATTTTGTAGGGCTAAACCCACTTTTATTTCCAGGAAGTGGATCACACTCAACGGTCTGTGAAGTTATCGTAGCAGATTTGCTCAAAAATTTTCTGTCAAACATCTCACTTTTGATGTATCATTGAAATGTTTATTACAATGTTTGGAATGTTCGCTTTCATAGTGGTCGTCTATCTCTGTGAATGGTCGTCTATATGAAATTTCATTCAAAAATGTGGATAAATGATTTAAGTAGTATAATAAAAGACAAAAACATTTTTCAGTTTTTAATAGTTGCCAAGATGACATTATTCACTGTCTGCGGTTGCCAGGTGCATTCATACAATATTACCAAGTTTGAAAAATTTATACATTTGCCATATATACAAACTTCTTTGAGAATGTGGGTTTGACCTAAAGATCCATAAAGTTTGAAACAACTTCGATCACTGGAAATATCTCTTTAACGCCTTTGAAAATGAGTGAATCACATAGTTAATTATACTATCCTTATCAGTTAATTCTCATTCTATTAATGTTGAAGTTAATTATAAATGTAGCTGTTCAAAGTCTGAAGAGATAAGATACATACAGAAAATTCACCCACTCGTATTGTTTAATTAATGGAACAAAGAATGCAGGATTTGTCCACTGATTTCAGATTGACAGTCATAATCCTTTGTCATATTTTATGATGATATAATATTTGCCGTAATCGTCAAACCTCAAGGCCGGGTGAGTTTTGCTATGGAACTCTCTCAGGCTGTCAGGCAAGTATTTGCCTACATTGGTTTATATCACTAGTACATAGAGTGCTTCAGTGGCTTTATCTGCAGCATGACTGGGGGAGTGATCCCCACCGCAAATCGTAGGTTTCCCCCACCCAACCAAATGAAATTTGCCATATCCAACAGAAAACATAAGCAGTAAGATACATTTGACTCTCCACAGCTTCTATTTACATCTACCTGCAATATTCTGCTGATTTGAAGCTGAAATAAGTTCTGGAAATGATGGAAACCACAAAGCTTTAAGGGGGCCTGGACCCTTGACCCACTGTGTCACTCTGGCACCCCTGGTGCAAGCTTCCATTTCCAGCATTAAGTACCCCTCCCCCACCCAATGTTTCTCTCACTTTGTTGTGCCCAGCCCTCCCCCCCCCA
>JAIPMN010003422.1:3441-16633 GCA_020650975.1 Apostichopus californicus | reverse complement strand
CCCCCCCCCCCCTCCCCCACACTTACCCAACCACACTTCCAAAATGTCTGGCGACATCACTGGATATATGTATGAGAATCTGCATAATATTTGATATATAGATAGACAAAGACGTTATGCTTTGATGTGGAAGAGATAACCTTCTGGGTTGAGATAGTGAATATTACTTGTTAATATACTGCACAAACAGTATTATATTTGGTCACTTAACCAGAGGTGCAATTATGGAGTTATCACCAAGGCTTGGCTGTAAGATAATGTCATGGGTTTCATGTGTGCACCATGGAAGGCCACTGAAAGTCTGTAGTTGAAGTGAGCTAATTCATGTTGTAGTACCTGTTATCACTTTGAATCAATTTATGACTATATATATATATACAAACATATACATATATTTGTACATATATATGTATACACACCTTTAAACAATAACAAATCTAATAGTTAACTGAATTACAGTATACAAGATTGAGGATCGAGGTCTTTCATAAGAGATCCTGATGTAGATAAATCTCCTTTTTCTTTTGAGATGATATATCCAGATTAAACTCATCAAAACATGTACATTAGGTCACCTCAATAAACGATATAAATCTAGAATTTATATAATGGTAAGAATGTTTTGTGCATTTATTCCCATCTTGTTTATACATGTTTATTAAACGCCTCTGTTGAAATCTTTAATCAGAGGAATAAAGTCCAACTTCTCTCATCTACCTCAGTGGGCTGATGTTGCTTGAAAAACTCTTTGTCCTTACAATCACTTCAGAGATATGCCACCTGTGTTTTATCATCTTATCAAATGTTATCCTCAAGAGATTATTAAATATTAACCAGACACCGAATGTTAACGACCAAATCTGTCTTAAGCCGACCTGACTTGAAACTGCTCAGTCATAGTCTTAAGCACACACACACTGCCGGACTATCTACAATTTTCCAGGTAACAACTGTCGAGTCATGTCCCCTCTTGTTCCTCCAGACAGTGGGCGGGCAGACTTTAAGGTGAACTCTAGAACTCTGCTGTCAGTAGTCACACAGAAATATGACATACTGCTGAGTGTGAACCTCTCTATGAGGGGCTCACGATGTCATTTTCCATATAAGTGTTTATAATCATCTGTCCGACCCCCCTTCCCCCGATTTACAAGTCTTAATAATTAATTTGTCCACACCTCCGAAAATTTTGTGTCTCACAAATTCACAAACTATTTTTGAATTTTTTTTCAAATAAGCTGATTTCACAAATCTTTTGCATGTATGTTCATTATGTTCCCTGTATGCATTACAATTTACAAATAATTTTTTTTTAAAAAAACCTGTGACTTCCCTGTAACATTTAAATTTTGTATCACTGAATTGTGATAACAGAGATTAAAAAAAGAGCATCTTTAAGACGCTAGATTTTTTTCAGACTGAAATCCTGACCTCAATTTGTTTATATGTGGATTTATATTTGTTTTTGCTCTCCTTTTTTTAGTATGGTTTTTTTTTTTTTTTTATAAACTTGTGTAGGCCATCCAAAGTTTGTATTTCTGTTCCTTTCAAGACAATTTTCAAGCAGAATTTACAAGTAAAGTCATAATTCAGAGGTCACCTATTTTTTTTCTACGCGTGACCTTTGATATATCATACTAATGTACTGGCATGAATATGATATAGTATAGCAATAACCCAAAACAAGAAAATGGTACATTTGACCTTTTTTGGGGAAAGTAAAAGCTAAGTGAAAGTGAGAGATATCTACTACTTTTTCAAATTGTTTATTTTTCTTATTATTCACTCTAGACTTCTCCAGTTGCATCTTTTGTTTTTCCTTTTTGTAAACAAAATAGCTGACAGCATGTAGAGAACTTAAAACCCAGAGAAACATGTCTTTGGGATGACATTTAAAATTCTTTTGGGGAAAAGAAGGAGATTTGTATGGAATAGTAGTAACTCATTTAATATTGTAAGGTAACAGATAAAGTGCCCTGAAAGAGATGGGTGTATCAGTTTACCGTTGTTTCTAATCAAACTAAAAAAAAATCTGACATCATAATTCTGAATGTTTAAGGGCTTAAACATTTACAAAGATTGATGTTCCTGGTTCTGGTGTTGGATATGCTTACCAGTAGCTTTTTTCCTCTTTCCTTTTTCTGCTTTTATTGTCAGAGGTTTGGATATTATCTGTGGATTATGACCTTTGTTGAGTATTTTATCATTTTCCTGCAAACTAAACAAGCATGCATACCACATGAGTACACCTGCCAATTAAAACATAATGTTATCTACAAAAACATTACAGGTGGTATCTAGCCTGGGGAATCATCCATGTGGAACATGGGTCGCCAAGAAATAAATGTTTGGGATCTCAGGTCCTCAACCAAACATGGAAGCACATTTAACAGTAACATTAGCAGTGTTGATAACTTCTCTTCATATGTTACATAGTGTGCTTCTTTGAAAAACTTACATCATTTTTTTATAATCTTTATCGTCTTCCTTTGAACAGTTTCTTAAAAACTGGTCCCAAGGAAAAATTGAAGACCTCGGCAAGAAACCTCCCGCCGCAAAACTTGTGCATTGGAAGTTACTATGGATTCTGGGAACAGGTATGCAGTTTAATATATTACTTTACTATTTGGAAAATATGTAGATGGAATATTAATATTAGTACCAGTCATTTAAAGGTAGAAATTATGCCAAGAGTGATAGAGGGCGGCATGGTCAAATGGCTAAGGCAATGGACATACGTTATCTCAGAATTGCAGGTTCGAGTCCTGGCCAGATCATTACGTTGTTATCCTTTGGGCAAGGCACTTTATCTCCATTGCCTTCTTTACCCAGGTGTATGAATGTCGGACCTGTGAGGTAACTTGTAAGTTTAGTTGCTTGTGCCAGTCTGTGGGTGCATCCTATGGAAATTCCCCACCAGGAGGACACGCCAATGTGGCGCACTGTAGTGTCCTAGCTGGGAGTGACTGTTAAAATTGTGCACACTTGGGTGTGTGGGTGTGACAAGTTACCAATGACCAGGCAACAACTGTTGTAATGTCGTGTGAGAAGGCCTTGGCCGTGATTATTAACCCTCCAGTTTTATCTAGAAATATCACAATTTACAATGTATTCGTAGTATGGGTTTTAATAAGTAGGAAGCAAGTAAGATGATTCTCTACCCTGTTTATCTTTTCTTTTTCTTTTTTCAAGAGTAGTAAATGTAACTGTTCTTTTATTGACCTTATTTACTGTTCCGAAACTTTATTTTATTTTCATTTCCTGTTATAGTTTCAGTTTGATTCTTATTCCTTTTCGCAGCACGAAATGCAGTGTGTGTCATACTAACCGGTGCCTTAGCCTATGGCATCATGGACGATAGGAACGATATCATCTTCACAATCACTGGCAATGTTACAGAGGGCCTGCCACCATTCAGCGCACCAAATTTTAAAGCTCCAGATATATTGAAGGTATAAAAGTCTTCAAATTTTGTTATCATATTCATAGCATAAACCTGGCTAATAGGAAAAGCCAGCCATTTATTGCACATGTCTAAAGTTGCAAATGACAAAAAAAAAAAGGCTTTACATGGTGGCACGTAACACCAATACATGTAGCTGATCTTTTTTCGGAATACCAGCCTTCTCTCCCTCTTCACTCATCTTTGCTGTGTTTGCTCCGTCGGTCACCATCTGTCCGTACCTCCTACTGCGGTGACCGGTCTTTTCTGTCGCAGCTCCAGCGATATGGAGCAACCTATACCATCACATATTCGCATGGCAACATCCATAGGCGTAGGAGCCTCATTTGATTTGGGGGGGCTGTAACGACTTGCCCGAAAAATGTAACCAAAATTTTTCGCGTGCTCCGCGCGTTCAACATGTTCATGTGCATATCATATAGGCATTCTTCGGTTATTATATCACATGCCAATAACATGCAATCATTTTCCGTGTTATTACCCTTCCATATTGGTTATAATTGTTGGGGAAGTCGTTACAACAATAATAATAATAATAATATAAGTGTTACCATTGAAAAACACATTGCAAATTCTTTCAGTAGGTGCCAGTGGCGGAGCTAGGGGTATTGGTCAGGGGGGAGAGAATGGTCTGTAGGGGCGCTTTTGACACTATCTAAGCGGAGCGCCACCACAGGTTGGCGCGGAGCGTACAGAAATTTTTGGAGTAAAGATACTCCCTAGATCGCCGGAAATGACCCTTTCTGGGCCTTGCTAATTTGCAGATAAACGAAGAATAAATAGGTGTCATCGCCATTTGTCAGAAAATTGCACCAACAAAATGTGACAAATGTCAATAGGTATTTGAGAGCGCAATAAAAAAGTCAATAATCGCGAATAAGTAAAAAGTGGTAAATAGCTGAAAAGGGCGCCAGCAGTCCATTTGAGTCCGTCAGGGGGGCATCCGCCCCCCCCTGACTGTATGGACGCTCTGCCACTGTTAGGTGCCCGAAAAATTCTCAGCATATTGCCCAAATTTTCACCAAATATAGTGAAAACACACTGCAAATTATTATTCTTTCAGTAGGTGCCTGAAAAAATTCTCAGCATATTGCCCGAATTTTCACCAAAAAATTTGAAAAACACATTGCAAATTATTCTTCTTTCAGTAGGTGCTGGAAAAATTCTCAACATATTGCCCGAATTTTCACCAAAAAATTGAAAAACACATTGCAAATTATTATTCTTTCAGTAGATGCCCGAAAAATTCTCAGCATATCGCCAAATTTTCACCCCAAAAAAATGAAAAACACACTGCAAATTATTATTCTTCCAGTAGGTGCCCGAAAAATCCTCAACATATTGCCCGAATTTTCACCAAAAAATATGGTTGGGGGCTGCAGCCCCCCCAGCCCCCCCGCCTCCTACGCCTTTGGCAACATCTGTGAACGCCTTCAAACGATATCTCAAAAAATCATTCGTTCAAGGACTGTACTTTTGTTAGGCTAAGTGCATTGTGAGTTTCTATGTAAGACGCCATGTAAATCTACTGTATTATTGATATGATTATTAAAGGTTAAAAATGATGGTTGGGTGTGTGTCCCCATTAACTTCTATGTATGTACATGTGGGGTGCTGGTTTGTGGGAGTTGACGGTTGGTAGAGATGAGAGGCAGATTCTGGGAAACTGAGGTTGAAATATATGACTAATTTTGTTGAATTTTATGTACTTTTAATTTAATTCATTTCTATATAGATCCTTGAGAGTGGGCTCATAATTGTTCCTCTTATCGGATTTCTGGAAAACATCGCCATCGCCAGAGGATTTGGTAAGTTTTATGGTCCTATTTGTCCCCAAACCACTATCTGGAGACCAACATTGCATGGATGGCTTAAAACTATGGTTGCATTAATAGAAATAAATCCAATTCACAGATTTCAAGAAAATCTGGTATATTTTTATATATTTATTTTGTTTTTATTTTATTTTAATGAAATATAAGTACTGTGTAGGATTCAATGAAGAGAAACCCTGACTGCCTTAATATGCATAATTTATGATATCATGTACTCAGCTAGTGTAATTAAGATTACATTTCTGTAACACAATGGGCATTGATAATTCCTACAGCCAACAGTTCTCATATGCATGTGCTTTTATGACTAATATTACAAGTCTCAATGTTACAGTGTAAAAGTACGTCTTTAGGTTACGGCCCAGACCCGCTCCCACAAGTTTATAGCTGCCGATGAGGTCGCTATCTGACCCAATCTTGCTCTCTGAGCAGGAAGTTGATTTTTTCTTCATTAGAAGGAGAAGGTCGAGAAACTGTTTTCATATGATGTATAATGCTGTTATCGATGCCTACTACTATCGTGTCAAATTATGCGTGTGTCAAACAACGACACCTTTATAATCCCAGGTCAACCCCTTCAAAGCTGCGTTTACAATAAACTAATTGAACACAGAACGTGTGGGTCCGATCCTCCTCGCGATCCTAGTCTATGGTGGGGTCTGCTCCACGTTTAATTAAAAAATTTAACACCGTGCTGGGATATTAATTTGAAAGGGTCCGTTACATGTATATGTGGTAGAAATGAACTGCCGTGTTTTTGTAACCGTTTTCCTTCTTTGTTTCCAGCACGTCAAAATGACTACAGAGTGGAATCGAACCAGGAATTGATAGCTTTAGGTAAATCATCTTTTTTTTTTATTTTTAAAAACGGTTTTTGAAGTTCCACAAAGTGTTTTCATTTATCTGTGGTAATTATTTCACTGAACAGTTAAACTTTTGCAAATGGCCCTGGTCACTGGAAAAAGAAAAACAAATCCGCTATTTGGATAATTTTAAGTTGGCCATTGTTTCATGATGTAGCCAATTGTGTACAAACAAATCCTTTCTGTATCTTCTCCCGATAGGTACTTGCAATGTAGCAGGATCTTTCGTCTCTGCTTATCCTGTCACCGGCAGTTTTTCAAGGTTTGACATCTTGTGTTTTTGGGAGGGTAGCATTTCCTCTCTATACAACTATGCCTTTTATATTCTTCATATATCTAGTTGTTGCATTGATTGTGTTCATCTCCATGTTATTCCAACATGTTCTGTGATGTGACAGGTTTTACTACCTGTTCTGTGACGTGATGTGACAGGTTTTACGTCCTGTTCTGTGATGTGACAGTTTTTTAGTACCTGTAGACAGTGTGGTAGGCTGAATTTAGTTCAATTTGGTTTGTATGGATAATCTCAATGGAAGAATTGATAATCCCGTTTATGTAATGCCAAGGACTTGAAAAAGTTTGTTAAAACATAAATATCCTACTGTTGGCACTAATAATGACATCACGCATTGGACAATACTGGCTGCCACATTATCTTCTATAAACTGAAAAATTAAGATGTCGTTCAAGATCTCCAACGCATATTCTTCAGTATAATTGTCCCCAACTATGCTTAGAATTTTAGATCATGATCATAAAGTCGGGATGTCACAGCATGGTACTGGTTTATACATATTAATTAATCAACTAATTTATCAACTTGTATGAATTGTTAAATTCTCCTTTCTCTCCAGATCGGCGATTAATTCGCAGAGTGACGTGGCAAGCCCTGCATCAGGAATAGTTACTGGTCTCTTGGTCCTGTTAGCCATTGCATTTCTCACTCCTGCGTTCTACTACATCCCCAAGGCATCTCTCGCAGCCGTCATCATCTACGCAGTAATCTTCATGATCGACTACAAGATCGTTCCCGAGCTCTGGCACGTCAGAAGTAAGTCACAGACTAAGGGCAACGAAACCATTTCTGTGAGAGGGAGGGGGAAGAGGGGCTTGTTGGGGAGGGGGGGAGAGGGCCTATGGCAAAAAACATCCAAAGCAGTTTAAAGGAGGGGGATGTCAAGTTGGAGAAACTTACAGCAATTTTTTTGGAGGGCGCGAAAAGCAAGGCACACCATAAATGACAATTTAACGCACACATGTGTGATATATAAGGTCAAAGGTCAGAAGTATAGACAGACACTATAATCTCACTACTGTAATATTTAAAGTGGAGAAATGAAATTTAAACTTTGTTTCATACACGATCCCTGCAACCACAACCTTTTCAACTGTTTTCACCGCAGAAATTGACCTGATACCCCTCGGAGCGACTTTCTTCTTTTCGTTGTGGTTGGGGGTGGAGTACGGGACTCTGATAGGCATCGGTGTCGACCTGGTCCTTCTCATGCTGCCGTACGCCAAGCCAAAGACGGTGGTGAGTAAAACAACTAATTGCTAAGTCTCATGATTCTTGACTAGTGTAATGTTACAGGATGAGACTCAAGAAAACAAACAACTGCAAACTGCATTTAGGATCGAAATGTTAAACCTACATCATTTGTATAAACACAGAAGCAGAGTTGCTCTTTCACACAAATTATTAAATCCTAATTCCTCACTGGTATTTGATTTCTCGGAACTGACAAAACTGTACTCCATTGCTTGTGCATAATTGGTATGGCCAAATGAAGTGGAATCTTGAGATGAGGGGTGAAAGCTACTGGGGACAATATGACTTGTATGCAGTTGTACCATGATATAGCTTTCACTGAACTGACAAAGGTGTACTCCACTGGGCATCACTGCATCATGGCCAGATGAAGGTGAATCTTGGGATGAGGGGTGAAAGCTACTTGGGACAATATGACTTGTATGCAGTAACACCATGACATAGCTATCACTGAATTGACAAAGGTGACCTCCACCGGGCATGACTGCAGCATGGCCAGATGAAGTTGAATCTTGGGATGAGGGACGAAAGCTACTGGGGACAATATGACTTGTATGTAGTTGTACCATGATATAGCAATTCATATGACCGCAATGCTGAATTTAGAACCTTGATTCCATCTCTAGGTGAAAAGGAAAAACCACACAGTTTTGGTGGAGCTTGAACGTGGCCTACGATATCCAGCCGTGGACAAGCTTGAGAGTCTCCTGGATGAAGAATGCATCATGAGAGACGACCCAAGCTCCGTCCTCTTTGACTTTACTTACATCAGCGCCATTGATTATTCCATGTTGGAGGTAATGTACTAAAGTACTAAACCAGGGAAAATATGAAAACAACAAATGTTACTCATTTCATTTAATAAATACCAGCAGGTTATTTTAGAGAATTGTCAGCAACTCTTGTTGTTTACAATTGAAACAATAGAGGGATATCATTTCAGGCAACTTGGTGCATATTTTTTGGGGATTGTATAATATTAATCACATGCAAAGCACATTTTTCAAAATGTTGACTCAAATTTCTTTCATGCCTTGAAATAAAACTTGAAAGGGAAAAAGTCTACCTGATGAATTGCATTGTTTGTGGTACCAAATTACTTTAAAATATGTGGAAATTAATGTGAAAAGCTGTCGACATTGTCAAGGCAGATGCTGTGACCGATGATGCAGGTATGTCTGAGGTGAAGAAATTAATAGTCCTGGTAACCACACCACACCCATCCAAAGTAAAGAGGATTTTCCATCAAAACGCAAAATACTTGAACAAGCTCCATGCATCTTAGACTTGAAGATTGTTTGAAGAAGTGACATCAAACAATGTAATTTGTTTTTGTAGAAACCATTGTGCATTTTATTTCTTCCCATTAATATCAATGAAAAATGAATAATAAATATTAGTTGGGAAGAATTGACATCAAAACTATGTATTTGTGATGTAAAAATCTAAACATACATTTTATTTCTCCTCATTCGTAACAGTAATGAGACATAACGAATGATCAACAAATGGTTGATTTGTATGTATGTAGATATGTATTTTAGATCCTCCTGCAAGCAGGAACTAGCGAAGAAGCCATCGTTGGCTCATCAAAGCCGCAAGCTGACCGAAGTCAGTCTCTTAGATTCATATTTGAACGTCCATGATTATGAATTGTCAATTGTCAACAACTCTGTAACTGGAAGACATACATTAATCTTGGAGTGTCTCGAACTCGGGACCTTATGATTGAAAGGCACCGGCGTTAACCACTGAGCTAACACTCCTAGTGTTAACACTCCTAGTGTTAACCACTGAGCTAACACTGTTTTTCTGTCTTTCTCTCTGCCAGACGCTGAAGTTAAGCGCAAAAGCGTTCCAGAAGAAAGGGCAGACATTTGGAGTTGCTAATTGTAGGGTACGTGAGTTTACTTTGCTGCGTTGACATGTAGGCACAACATCATGCATTAGTCATGCACAAGTGTACCAGAAACATCTATGTTCTTAAACGAATGTTGCTGCATTATTTGGTCTTTTTGGCGTATTTGAGGAGTTACATTGATTACTGATACTACTTTTGTCAAAATTAAATTTGGTGATGATGTCAAAAGCAAAATTTGAAATTTTGAAACAATGATACGGTATCGATGTGCAGTTACTTGTGAAAATATGTTACAGGAATTTTTAAACAAATGATGAATTTTAACTTCCACCCTCAAAAATCTTTTCCTATATGGAGAGAGTCATTTCACTATAAATTAAATGTATACCCTCCACAATGTGTGCAAAGAGAAAATAATAATAGGTGGATACAAGCATCCAGGGATGAGAGTATTCACTGTCAAGTTGAACAAGTTTTGACATGTATAATTAAGCCAGTGATGATGATCGAGTATCGATGAATTTTTATAAGATTGAATTGATTTTCTTTTCTTTTTCTACCTCATGCCGCAGAGGAAGATATACGATCTGCTGATTAAAGCTAACATCGAGGGAATGGACATCTACGATACCATGGAGGACGCATTATCCAAGATGGGACCATCCACGATTGAAGTGAACGGAGATGAGATCATGGAAGCGCACAGTAAGTCTTAATAAACTCAATAGGTAAGGAACCTCTGTTGGGCCATCAATCGGAGCACACACACATATATATTAGCCGGACTAGAGTCTGATGGTCGCACAACTCGCTCCAAAGCAAAGTATAACCGGACATTTTCTGGCCTGTTTGCGATTCTGAGAGGAAAATCAATCAAAGGACCATCATCTTGATCTGTTACCTGATAGAGATATTTGTGATTAACAACTCTCAAAAAAAAAACCCCAGCTAAACAGCTTCTGTTTGTAGCTGCCTTCTGGTGAAAGATTGACGTTCTCTTGAAAATCATGTATATGAAAACTTTTTATGTTTCCCTCTGTGCCTCTGTTTTCATATTACCATGCTGGAAATATGTAAAGCAGCATTTGAACCCCTCTAACCAATACGAGTATTGCAGCAAATATTAACGACTTACGGATGAAATACGATAGTAGCATTTTGAATAGTGATATATATCATGAAAGAGTTTCTGAGTGACAGAATCTTTAGAATCGAATGAAATCATCATAATTTACTGGCTAACAAGGGTTCTTTTGGTGAGAATATCTTTGGTTGAAACATTTGCAATCTTATTTCTCGAAGAAGTACTCAGTAAGTTTGATATTAAATGGCGAATAAATTTAAAAGGAGAGATGCTTCCATTATTTTTTCTTACACAAGGTTTGTTACATTTAATTCAGACTTTCAACAAAATAAACCTTTCATAGACCTGGAAAAGAAGCAGCTCTTTTCATTTAATCACAGATTGTCATCATCAAAATTTCAAAAAACAAATAAAATTCCAAAAAAAGAGGGGGGAAAAAGGCAGAAGAAAAAAACAAACAAAATCACACCCATGTGAACTTTTATAATGGAAAAATTATTTCACCTCAACGATAACATTCTGTGACCTCATATTTATCTCAACTCATCCTGAAAGATATTCCTCTATCTTGTAGAAACATTTTGATAAGGTAAGGTCTAAGATTTACTTAAGTTGGTCATTTTGGTTGGTAATTCTCCTATGTCATTTAGCTTTTCTATTTCCAGGGACAACTTACTAACCACAATGGTTTTCTTCTTAAAACCTAAAAGCCCCCCCCCCCCAAAAAAAAAAATCCTCATATTGTTGGCGGAGGTATTAGTGATTATGGAATAATGCAACAGATCATGTTAAATCATAGTGTCACAAATTAATGGTAATGTCCAATGATCGGTGGTGTTAAAATGAATGACTGTGATGGCATCACGCCTGCACTAACATCATTGCTGTCTTGCGGCAAGGGGGTAGGTGGCCATGTCATGTGATCCCCTGGTACTGGGGTCCTAAACCTGCAGCAAAAGTGACCATGTTTATACTAAGGAGCATTTATACCTCAAACAATTCTTTGATTTGAATTTTCCAGTAATACAGCATAGGCTTTGGAGTATGAGTTATAAATCCCTCGTGTTTGAAAAAACTTGTTGCAAGTCTTGACTACAACTCACTTGCCACCAGGTTCATTCAGTTTTTCTATTTTTTTTAAAGCTTAATTAAGTACATCAGCAGTTCGGATAGCCCCCTGCTTAACAGTTATAATGTTTACTGAAAAAATTCTGTGAATAATAAATGTTGAGCTTAAGAAATTAAAGCTAAAGGAAGACTTTCTAAGAGAGAGGCCGTATAAAATATGAGTGTAAAGTTTGAGCATAATAGAGCATTATTTTGACATTTTGGCATATTTGGGTCCATTATCGTTGACCTTTACATTTACATATCGAATATGAATTATCCCAAAGATTTTTCATCAAGCAGTATTTTGAGTTTCCTATCATGTATACATTTGTTGGTGTGTATCCCGACTATAAAAATCAACATTAACAATGCAGATATGAAATACGTCTCAAGTACTCTAGCTTCAATTAGTATTAATGAAGTATTAAAATTTAAAAAAACCGGTACGTTGAAAATTTTCATATTTTGTTTTTGTATCTATGTGTGAAAATTACTAGTATGAGAAAGTGTCTGTGCTTCAAAACTGTTAGGAATCAAAAAGGAATAGAATGAATAACTCAGTCGTTAAATTTAAGTTTCGGGGGGAAATTTTTCTCAGGGAAATGTCTAAATTTGAACAATCACAAGTTTTTGTTTTGAGAAAAAAAACGGTAGGTTTCTTTTAGTCGTCGAGGGCAAACAAAAAAACACTGTTTTACGCCCGCTTTTTTAATTTTTGTAATTAATCCTCGCTCATTACGGTGATGATAGTTTTATAGTGTGAGAGTTTCAGTGGATCAATTTCTCACCCACAGATACCCTTCTTCAGTGAGGATAAAAAGGGAAAAATATTTGGAGAAAATTTGATGACTACACTGAAAAACTCTTGCTTTCTATTTTTGCAGTTCATTGTGAAGATGACCACCTTTGAGAGAATGGTTTGGTTTGAAAAGAAAAAAAGAAAAAAGGGTTTTTATGAAATTCACACTCAATCGATACAACATCGAGTAGTTTTGCTTTTATTCATTTTTTTTTATGTTTTAAATGTTTAAATTTTTTTTTAAATTAATTACACATCACTTTCACTTTGAAGAATCTTCCTCAATTTTACCATTAAGCATTCCTCATTTACAATCTTTCATATATCCCTAATCCATCCGTTGTGTACTAATTAAAGTTCTGTAGTTTGTACAGAAGAGTCATGATTAAACTATATTAAAAAACTAAGGTTATAAAGAAAATTCTAATAGAAAATCTATTTTTGGGGGAGGGGGGGGGGAGAGACTATATATATGCATAGCTGGACCAGAAAGTCTGAATAAAATATATTAGCCAAAATGCAGAAATTATTATTAAAGGAATGACATATCTGTGCTTTGTCATTATACCAAAACCAATAATGACACTTAAATATCAAAAACAGACACAAAATATTTTTCCTTTTTTTTGGG